>OY284413.1:185246806-185526585 GCA_958301585.1 Merodon equestris | reverse complement strand
GTATCGCTGCATCGATAGGTGTAAGTTAGGTGTAAGAAAGAATCTTTTTCCCAGATTTTGACCTATTTTTGCCCAATTTTTAAGACTCTTAAAGAAATTCTGTATTGCATTTAATAGCCTATCAGATGCTCTAAAAGACGGTGGTATCGCTGAATCGATAGGTCTAAGGACTCCAACGATATTGACATTTAAAATTTTATATAGTAGTTAACTCCAGAAAATGTCTTTTTCTTGGGTTTTGAGCTATTTTTGCCCAATTTTTGAGAATATCAAAATAAATCTGTATTGCATTTAATAGCTTATAAGATGCTCTATTAGACGGTGGTATCGCTGCATCGATAGGTGTAAGTTAGGTGTAAGAAAGAATCTTTTTCCCAGATTTTGACCTATTTTTGCCCAATTTTTAAGACTCTTAAAGAAATTCTGTATTGCATTTAATAGCCTATCAGATGCTCTAAAAGACGGTGGTATCGCTGAATCGATAGGTCTAAGGACTCCAACGATATTGACATTTAAAATTTTATATAGTAGTTAACTCCAGAAAATGTCTTTTTCTTGGGTTTTGAGCTATTTTTGCCCAATTTTTGAGAATATCAAAATAACTCTGTATTGCATTTAATAGCTTATAAGATGCTCTATTAGACGGTGGTATCGCTGCATTCCTAGGTGTAAGTTAGGTGTAAGAAAGAATCTTTTTCCCAGATTTTGACCTATTTTTGCCCAATTTTTAAGACTCTTAAAGAAATTCTGTATTGCATTTAATAGCCTATCAGATGCTCTAAAAGACGGTGGTATCGCTGAATCGATAGGTCTAAGGACTCCAACGATATTGACATTTAAAATTTTATATAGTAGTTAACTCCAGAAAATGTCTTTTTCTTGGGTTTTGAGCTATTTTTGCCCAATTTTTGAGAATATCAAAATAACTCTGTATTGCATTTAATAGCTTATAAGATGCTCTATTAGACGGTGGTATCGCTGCATCGATAGGTGTAAGTTAGGTGTAAGAAAGAATCTTTTTCCCAGATTTTGACCTATTTTTGCCCAATTTTTAAGACTCTTAAAGAAATTCTGTATTGCATTTAATAGCCTATCAGATGCTCTAAAAGACGGTGGTATCGCTGAATCGATAGGTCTAAGGACTCCAACGATATTGACATTTAAAATTTTATATAGTAGTTAACTCCAGAAAATGTCTTTTTCTTGGGTTTTGAGCTATTTTTGCCCAATTTTTGAGAATATCAAAATAACTCTGTATTGCATTTAATAGCTTATAAGATGCTCTATTAGACGGTGGTATCGCTGCATCGATAGGTGTAAGTTAGGTGTAAGAAAGAATCTTTTTCCCAGATTTTGACCTATTTTTGCCCAATTTTTAAGAATCTTAAAGAAATTCTGTATTGCATTTAATAGCCTATCAGATGCTCTAAAAGACGGTGGTATCGCTGAATCGATAGGTCTAAGGACTCCAACGATATTGACATTTAAAATTTTATATAGTAGTTAACTCCAGAAAATGTCTTTTTCTTGGGTTTTGAGCTATTTTTGCCCAATTTTTGAGAATATCAAAATAACTCTGTATTGCATTTAATAGCTTATAAGATGCTCTATTAGACGGTGGTATCGCTGCATCGATAGGTGTAAGTTAGGTGTAAGAAAGAATCTTTTTCCCAGATTTTGACCTATTTTTGCCCAATTTTTAAGACTCTTAAAGAAATTCTGTATTGCATTTAATAGCCTATCAGATGCTCTAAAAGACGGTGGTATCGCTGAATCGATAGGTCTAAGGACTCCAACGATATTGACATTTAAAATTTTATATAGTAGTTAACTCCAGAAAATGTCTTTTTCTTGGGTTTTGAGCTATTTTTGCCCAATTTTTGAGAATATCAAAATAACTCTGTATTGCATTTAATAGCTTATAAGATGCTCTATTAGACGGTGGTATCGCTGCATCGATAGGTGTAAGTTAGGTGTAAGAAAGAATCTTTTTTCCCAGATTTTGTCCTATTTTTGCCCAATTTTTAAGACTCTTAAAGAAATTCTGTATTGCATTTAATAGCCTATCAGATGCTCTAAAAGACGGTGGTATCGCTGAATCGATAGGTCTAAGGACTCCAACGATATTGACATTTAAAATTTTATATAGTAGTTAACTCCAGAAAATGTCTTTTTCTTGGGTTTTGAGCTATTTTTGCCCAATTTTTGAGAATATCAAAATAACTCTGTATTGCATTTAATAGCTTATAAGATGCTCTATTAGACGGTGGTATCGCTGCATCGATAGGTGTAAGTTAGGTGTAAGAAAGAATCTTTTTCCCAGATTTTGACCTATTTTTGCCCAATTTTTAAGACCCTTAAAGAAATTCTGTATTGCATTTAATAGCCTATCAGATGCTCTAAAAGACGGTGGTATCGCTGAATCGATAGGTCTAAGGACTCCAACGATATTGACATTTAAAATTTTATATAGTAGTTAACTCCAGAAAATGTCTTTTTCTTCGGTTTTGAGCTATTTTTGCCCAATTTTTGAGAATATCAAAATAACTCTGTATTGCATTTAATAGCTTATAAGATGCTCTATTAGACGGTGGTATCGCTGCATCGATAGGTGTAAGTTAGGTGTAAGAAAGAATCTTTTTCCCGGATTTTGACCTATTTTTGCCCCATTTTTAAGACTCTTAAAGAAATTCTGTATTGCATTTAATAGCCTATCAGATGCTCTAAAAGACGGTGGTATCGCTGAATCGATAGGTCTAAGGACTCCAACGATATTGACATTTAAAATTTTATATAGTAGCTAACTCCAGAAAATGTCTTTTTCTTGGGTTTTGAGCTATTTTTGCCCAATTTTTGAGAATATCAAAATAACTCTGTATTGCATTTAATAGCTTATAAGATGCTCTATTAGACGGTGGTATCGCTGCATCGATAGGTGTAAGTTAGGTGTAAGAAAGAATCTTTTTCCCAGATTTTGACCTATTTTTGCCCAATTTTTAAGACCCTTAAAGAAATTCTGTATTGCATTTAATAGCCTATCAGATGCTCTAAAAGACGGTGGTATCGCTGAATCGATAGGTCTAAGGACTCCAACGATATTGACATTTAAAATTTTATATAGTAGTTAACTCCAGAAAATGTCTTTTTCTTGGGTTTTGAGCTATTTTTGCCCAATTTTTGAGAATATCAAAATAACTCTGTATTGCATTTAATAGCTTATAAGATGCTCTATTAGACGGTGGTATCGCTGCATCGATAGGTGTAAGTTAGGTGTAAGAAAGAATCTTTTTCCCGGATTTTGACCTATTTTTGCCCCATTTTTAAGACTCTTAAAGAAATTCTGTATTGCATTTAATAGCCTATCAGATGCTCTAAAAGACGGTGGTATCGCTGAATCGATAGGTCTAAGGACTCCAACGATATTGACATTTAAAATTTTATATAGTAGTTAACTCCAGAAAATGTCTTTTTCTTGGGTTTTGAGCTATTTTTGCCCAATTTTTGAGAATATCAAAATAACTCTGTATTGCATTTAATACCTTATAAGATGCTCTATTAGACGGTGGTATCGCTGCATCGATAGGTGTAAGTTAAGTGTAAGAAAGAATCTTTTTCCCAGATTTTGACCTATTTTTGCCCAATTTTTAAGACTCTTAAAGAAATTCTGTATTGCATTTAATAGCCTATCAGATGCTCTAAAAGACGGTGGTATCGCTGAATCGATAGGTCTAAGGACTCCAACGATATTGACATTTAAAATTTTATATAGTAGTTAACTCCAGAAAATGTCTTTTTCTTGGGTTTTGAGCTATTTTTGCCCAATTTTTGAGAATATCAAAATAACTCTGTATTGCATTTAATAGCTTATAAGATGCTCTATTAGACGGTGGTATCGCTGCATCGATAGGTGTAAGTTAGGTGTAAGAAAGAATCTTTTTCCCAGATTTTGACCTATTTTTGCCCAATTTTTAAGACCCTTAAAGAAATTCTGTATTGCATTTAATAGCCTATCAGATGCTCTAAAAGACGGTGGTATCGCTGAATCGATAGGTCTAAGGACTCCAACGATATTGACATTTAAAATTTTATATAGTAGTTAACTCCAGAAAATGTCTTTTTCTTCGGTTTTGAGCTATTTTTGCCCAATTTTTGAGAATATCAAAATAACTCTGTATTGCATTTAATAGCTTATAAGATGCTCTATTAGACGGTGGTATCGCTGCATCGATAGGTGTAAGTTAGGTGTAAGAAAGAATCTTTTTCCCGGATTTTGACCTATTTTTGCCCCATTTTTAAGACTCTTAAAGAAATTCTGTATTGCATTTAATAGCCTATCAGATGCTCTAAAAGACGGTGGTATCGCTGAATCGATAGGTCTAAGGACTCCAACGATATTGACATTTAAAATTTTATATAGTAGTTAACTCCAGAAAATGTCTTTTTCTTGGGTTTTGAGCTATTTTTGCCCAATTTTTGAGAATATCAAAATAACTCTGTATTGCATTTAATAGCTTATAAGATGCTCTATTAGACGGTGGTATCGCTGCATCGATAGGTGTAAGTTAGGTGTAAGAAAGAATCTTTTTCCCAGATTTTGACCTATTTTTGCCCAATTTTTAAGACCCTTAAAGAAATTCTGTATTGCATTTAATAGCCTATCAGATGCTCTAAAAGACGGTGGTATCGCTGAATCGATAGGTCTAAGGACTCCAACGATATTGACATTTAAAATTTTATATAGTAGTTAACTCCAGAAAATGTCTTTTTCTTGGGTTTTGAGCTATTTTTGCCCAATTTTTGAGAATATCAAAATAACTCTGTATTGCATTTAATAGCTTATAAGATGCTCTATTAGACGGTGGTATCGCTGCATCGATAGGTGTAAGTTAGGTGTAAGAAAGAATCTTTTTCCCGGATTTTGACCTATTTTTGCCCAATTTTTAAGACTCTTAAAGAAATTCTGTATTGCATTTAATAGCCTATCAGATGCTCTAAAAGACGGTGGTATCGCTGAATCGATAGGTCTAAGGACTCCAACGATATTGACATTTAAAATTTTATATAGTAGTTAACTCCAGAAAATGTATTTTTCTTGGGTTTTGAGCTATTTTTGCCCAATTTTTGAGAATATCAAATTAACTCTGTATTGCATTTAATAGCTTATAAGATGCTCTATTAGACGGTGGTATCGCTGCATCGATAGGTGTAAGTTAGGTGTAAGAAAGAATCTTTTTCCCAGATTTTGACCTATTTTTGCCCAATTTTTAAGAGTCTTAAAGAAATTTTGTATTGCATTTAATAGCCTATCAGATGCTCTAAAAGACGGTGGTATCGCTGCATCGATAGGTGTAAGTTAGGTGTAAGAAAGAATCTTTTTCCCAGATTTTGACCTATTTTTGCCCAATTTTTAAGACTCTTAAAGAAATTCTGTATTGCATTTAATAGCCTATCAGATGCTCTAAAAGACGGTGGCATCGCTGAATCGATAGGTCTAAGGACTCCAACGATATTGACATTTAAAATTTTATATAGTAGTTAACTCCAGAAAATGTCTTTTTCTTGGGTTTTGAGCTATTTTTGCCCAATTTTTGAGAATATCAAATTAACTCTGTATTGCATTTAATAGCTTATAAGATGCTCTATTAGACGGTGGTGTCGCTGCATCGATAGGTGTAAGTTAGGTGTAAGAAAGAATCTTTTTCCCAGATTTTGACCTATTTGTGCCCAATTTTTAAGACTCTTAAAGAAATTCTGTATTGCATTTAATAGCCTATCAGATGCTCTAAAAGGCGGTTTTATCGCTGAATCGATAGATCTAAGGACTCCAACGATATTGACATTTAAAATTGTATATAGTAGTTAACTCCAGAAAATGTCTTTTTCTTGGGTTTTGAGCTATTTTTGCCCAATTTTTGAGAATATCAAAATAACTCTGTATTGCATTTAATAGCTTATAAGATGCTCTATTAGACGGTGGTATCGCTGCATCGATAGGTGTAAGTTAGGTGTAAGAAAGAATCTTTTTCCCAGATTTTGACCTATTTTTGCCCAATTTTTAAGACTCTTAAAGAAATTCTGTATTGCATTTAATAGCCTATCAGATGCTCTAAAAGACGGTGGTATCGCTGAATCGATAGGTCTAAGGACTCCAACGATATTGACATTTAAAATTTTATATAGTAGTTAACTCCAGAAAATGTCTTTTTCTTTGTTTTGAGCTATTTTTGCCCAATTTTTGAGAATATCAAATTAACTCTGTATTGCATTTAATAGCTTATAAGATGCTCTATTAGACGGTGGTATCGCTGCATCGATAGGTGTAAGTTAGGTGTAAGAAAGAATCTTTTTCCCAGATTTTGACCTATTTTTGCCCAATTTTTAAGACTCTTAAAGAAATTCTGTATTGCATTTAATAGCCTATCAGATGCTCTAAAAGACGGTGGTATCGCTGAATCGATAGGTCTAAGGACTCCAACGATATTGACATTTAAAATTTTATATAGTAGTTAACTCCAGAAAATGTCTTTTTCTTGGGTTTTGAGCTATTTTTGCCCAATTTTTGAGAATATCAAATTAACTCTGTATTGCATTTAATAGCTTATAAGATGCTCTATTAGACGGTGGTATCGCTGCATCGATAGGTGTAAGTTAGGTGTAAGAAAGAGAATCTTTTTCCCCGATTTTGACCTATTTTTGCCCAATTTTTAAGACTCTTAAAGAAATTCTGTATTGCATTTAATAGCCTATCAGATACTCTAAAAGACGGTGGTATCGCTGAATCGATAGGTCTAAGGACTCCAACGATATTGACATTTAAAATTTTATATAGTAGTTAACTCCAGAAAATGTCTTTTTTCCCAGATTTTGACCTATTTTTGCCCAATTTTTAAGACTCTTAAAGAAATTCTGTATTGCATTTAATAGCCCATCAGATGCTCTAAAAGACGGTGGTATCGCTGAATCGATAGGTCTAAGGACTCCAACGATATTGACATTTAAAATTTTATATAGTAGTTAACTCCAGAAAATGTATTTTTCTTGGGTTTTGAGCTACTTTTGCCCAATTTTTGAGAATATCAAATTAACTCTGTATTGCATTTAATAGCTTATAAGATGCTCTATTAGACGGTGGTATCGCTGCATCGATAGGCGTAAGTTAGGTGTAAGAAAGAATCTTTTTCCCAGATTTTGACCTATTTTTGCCCAATTTTTAAGACTCTTAAAGAAATTCTGTATTGCATTTAATAGCCTATCAGATGCTCTAAAAGACGGTGGGATCGCTGAATCGATAGGTCTAAGGACTCCAACGATATTGACATTTAAAATTTTATATAGTAGTTAACTCCAGAAAATGTCTTTTTCTTGGGTTTTGAGCTATTTTTGCCCAATTTTTGAGAATATCAAATTAACTCTGTATTGCATTTAATAGCTTATAAGATGCTCTATTAGACGGTGGTATCGCTGCATCGATAGGTGTAAGTTAGGTGTAAGAAAGAATCTTTTTCCCAGATTTTGACCTATTTTTGCCCAATTTTTAAGACTCTTAAAGAAATTCTGTATTGCATTTAATAGCCTATCAGATGCTCTAAAAGACGGTGGTATCGCTGAATCGATAGGTCTAAGGACTCCAACGATATTGACATTTAAAATTTTATATAGTAGTTAACTCCAGAAAATGTCTTTTTCTTGGGTTTTGAGCTATTTTTGCCCAATTTTTGAGAATATCAAAATAACTCTGTATTGCATTTAATAGCTTATAAGATGCTCTATTAGACGGTGGTATCGCTGCATCGATAGGTGTAAGTTAGGTGTAAGAAACAATCTTTTTCCCAGATTTTGACCTATTTTTGCCCAATTTTTAAGACTCTTAAAGAAATTCTGTATTGCATTTAATAGCCTATCAGATGCTCTAAAAGACGGGGGTATCGCTGAATCGATAGGTCTAAGGACTCCAACGATATTGACATTTAAAATTTTATATAGTAGTTAACTCCAGAAAATGTCTTTTTCTTGGGTTTTGAGCTATTTTTGCCCAATTTTTGAGAATATCAAAATAACTCTGTATTGCATTTAATAGCTTATAAGATGCTCTATTAGACGGTGGTATCGCTGCATCGATAG
The DNA here is from genome assembly GCA_958301585.1 of Merodon equestris. Classification (NCBI taxonomy): domain Eukaryota; kingdom Metazoa; phylum Arthropoda; class Insecta; order Diptera; family Syrphidae; genus Merodon; species Merodon equestris. Next base: position 185,518,464 of record OY284413.1, on the reverse strand, counting down.
GTGTAAGTTAGGTGTAAGAAAGAATCTTTTTCCCGGATTTTGACCTATTTTTGCCCCATTTTTAAGACTCTTAAAGAAATTCTGTATTGCATTTAATAGCCTATCAGATGCTCTAAAAGACGGTGGTATCGCTGAATCGATAGGTCTAAGGACTCCAACGATATTGACATTTAAAATTTTATATAGTAGTTAACTCCAGAAAATGTCTTTTTCTTGGGTTTTGAGCTATTTTTGCCCAATTTTTGAGAATATCAAAATAACTCTGTATTGCATTTAATAGCTTATAAGATGCTCTATTAGACGGTGGTATCGCTGCATCGATAGGTGTAAGTTAGGTGTAAGAAAGAATCTTTTTCCCAGATTTTGACCTATTTTTGCCCAATTTTTAAGACTCTTAAAGAAATTCTGTATTGCATTTAATAGCCTATCAGATGCTCTAAAAGACGGTGGTATCGCTGAATCGATAGGTCTAAGGACTCCAACGATATTGACATTTAAAATTTTATATAGTAGTTAACTCCAGAAAATGTATTTTTCTTGGGTTTTGAGCTATTTTTGCCCAATTTTTGAGAATATCAAATTAACTCTGTATTGCATTTAATAGCTTATAAGATGCTCTATTAGACGGTGGTATCGCTGCATCGATAGGTGTAAGTTAGGTGTAAGAAAGAATCTTTTTCCCAGATTTTGACCTATTTTTGCCCAATTTTTAAGAGTCTTAAAGAAATTCTGTATTGCATTTAATAGCCTATCAGATGCTCTAAAAGACGGTGGTATCGCTGCATCGATAGGTGTAAGTTAGGTGTAAGAAAGAATCTTTTTCCCAGATTTTGACCTATTTTTGCCCAATTTTTAAGACTCTTAAAGAAATTCTGTATTGCATTTAATAGCCTATCAGATGCTCTAAAAGACGGTGGCATCGCTGAATCGATAGGTCTAAGGACTCCAACGATATTGACATTTAAAATTTTATATAGTAGTTAACTCCAGAAAATGTCTTTTTCTTGGGTTTTGAGCTATTTTTGCCCAATTTTTGAGAATATCAAATTAACTCTGTATTGCATTTAATAGCTTATAAGATGCTCTATTAGACGGTGGTATCGCTGCATCGATAGGTGTAAGTTAGGTGTAAGAAAGAATCTTTTTTCCCAGATTTTGACCTATTTGTGCCCAATTTTTAAGACTCTTAAAGAAATTCTGTATTGCATTTAATAGCCTATCAGATGCTCCAAAAGGCGGTTTTATCGCTGAATCGATAGATCTAAGGACTCCAACGATATTGACATTTAAAATTGTATATAGTAGTTAACTCCAGAAAATGTCTTTTTCTTGGGTTTTGAGCTATTTTTGCCCAATTTTTGAGAATATCAAATTAACTCTGTATTGCATTTAATAGCTTATAAGATGCTCTATTAGACGGTGGTATCGCTGCATCGATAGGTGTAAGTTAGGTGTAAGAAAGAATCTTTTTTCCCAGATTTTGACCTATTTGTGCCCAATTTTTAAGACTCTTAAAGAAATTCTGTATTGCATTTAATAGCCTATCAGATGCTCCAAAAGGCGGTTTTATCGCTGAATCGATAGATCTAAGGACTCCAACGATATTGACATTTAAAATTGTATATAGTAGTTAACTCCAGAAAATGTCTTTTTCTTGGGTTTTGAGCTATTTTTGCCCAATTTTTGAGAATATCAAATTAACTCTGTATTGCATTTAATAGCTTATAAGATGCTCTATTAGACGGTGGTATCGCTGCATCGATAGGTGTAAGTTAGGTGTAAGAAAGAATCTTTTTTCCCAGATTTTGACCTATTTGTGCCCAATTTTTAAGACTCTTAAAGAAATTCTGTATTGCATTTAATAGCCTATCAGATGCTCTAAAAGACGGTGGTATCGCTGAATCGATAGGTCTAAGGACTCCAACGATATTGACATTTAAAATTTTATATAGTAGTTAACTCCAGAAAATGTCTTTTTCTTGGGTTTTGAGCTATTTTTGCCCAATTTTTGAGAATATCAAAATAACTCTGTATTGCATTTAATAGCTTATAAGATGCTCTATTAGACGGTGGTATCGCTGCATCGATAGGTGTAAGTTAGGTGTAAGAAAGAATCTTTTTCCCAGATTTTGACCTATTTTTGCCCAATTTTTAAGACTCTTAAAGAAATTCTGTATTGCATTTAATAGCCTATCAGATGCTCTAAAAGACGGTGGTATCGCTGAATCGATAGGTCTAAGGACTCCAACGATATTGACATTTAAAATTTTATATAGTAGTTAACTCCAGAAAATGTCTTTTTCTTGGGTTTTGAGCTATTTTTGCCCAATTTTTGAGAATATCAAAATAACTCTGTATTGCATTTAATAGCTTATAAGATGCTCTATTAGACGGTGGTATCGCTGCATCGATAGGTGTAAGTTAGGTGTAAGAAAGAATCTTTTTCCCAGATTTTGACCTATTTTTGCCCAATTTTTAAGACTCTTAAAGAAATTCTGTATTGCATTTAATAGCCTATCAGATGCTCTAAAAGACGGTGGTATCGCTGAATCGATAGGTCTAAGGACTCCAACGATATTGACATTTAAAATTTTATATAGTAGTTAACTCCAGAAAATGTCTTTTTCTTGGGTTTTGAGCTATTTTTGCCCAATTTTTGAGAATATCAAAATAACTCTGTATTGCATTTAATAGCTTATAAGATGCTCTATTAGACGGTGGTATCGCTGCATCGATAGGTGTAAGTTAGGTGTAAGAAAGAATCTTTTTCCCAGATTTTGACCTATTTTTGCCCAATTTTTAAGACTCTTAAAGAAATTCTGTATTGCATTTAATAGCCTATCAGATGCTCTAAAAGACGGTGGTATCGCTGAATCGATAGGTCTAAGGACTCCAACGATATTGACATTTAAAATTTTATATAGTAGTTAACTCCAGAAAATGTCTTTTTCTTGGGTTTTGAGCTATTTTTGCCCAATTTTTGAGAATATCAAAATAAATCTGTATTGCATTTAATAGCTTATAAGATGCTCTATTAGACGGTGGTATCGCTGCATCGATAGGTGTAAGTTAGGTGTAAGAAAGAATCTTTTTCCCAGATTTTGACCTATTTTTGCCCAATTTTTAAGACTCTTAAAGAAATTCTGTATTGCATTTAATAGCCTATCAGATGCTCTAAAAGACGGTGGTATCGCTGAATCGATAGGTCTAAGGACTCCAACGATATTGACATTTAAAATTTTATATAGTAGTTAACTCCAGAAAATGTCTTTTTCTTGGGTTTTGAGCTATTTTTGCCCAATTTTTGAGAATATCAAAATAACTCTGTATTGCATTTAATAGCTTATAAGATGCTCTATTAGACGGTGGTATCGCTGCATCGATAGGTGTAAGTTAGGTGTAAGAAAGAATCTTTTTCCCAGATTTTGACCTATTTTTGCCCAATTTTTAAGACTCTTAAAGAAATTCTGTATTGCATTTAATAGCCTATCAGATGCTCTAAAAGACGGTGGTATCGCTGAATCGATAGGTCTAAGGACTCCAACGATGTTGACATTTAAAATTTTATATAGTAGTTAACTCCAGAAAATGTCTTTTTCTTGGGTTTTGAGCTATTTTTGCCCAATTTTTGAGAATATCAAAATAACTCTGTATTGCATTTAATAGCTTATAAGATGCTCTATTAGACGGTGGTATCGCTGCATCGATAGGTGTAAGTTAGGTGTAAGAAAGAATCTTTTTCCCAGATTTTGACCTATTTTTGCCCAATTTTTAAGACTCTTAAAGAAATTCTGTATTGCATTTAATAGCCTATCAGATGCTCTAAAAGACGGTGGTATCGCTGAATCGATAGGTCTAAGGACTCCAACGATATTGACATTTAAAATTTTATATAGTAGTTAACTCCAGAAAATGTCTTTTTCTTGGGTTTTGAGCTATTTTTGCCCAATTTTTGAGAATATCAAAATAACTCTGTATTGCATTTAATAGCTTATAAGATGCTCTATTAGACGGTGGTATCGCTGCATCGATAGGTGTAAGTTAGGTGTAAGAAAGAATCTTTTTCCCAGATTTTGACCTATTTTTGCCCAATTTTTAAGACTCTTAAAGAAATTCTGTATTGCATTTAATAGCCTATCAGATGCTCTAAAAGACGGTGGTATCGCTGAATCGATAGGTCTAAGGACTCCAACGATATTGACATTTAAAATTTTATATAGTAGTTAACTCCAGAAAATGTCTTTTTCTTGGGTTTTGAGCTATTTTTGCCCAATTTTTGAGAATATCAAAATAACTCTGTATTGCATTTAATAGCTTATAAGATGCTCTATTAGACGGTGGTATCGCTGCATCGATAGGTGTAAGTTAGGTGTAAGAAAGAATCTTTTTCCCAGATTTTGACCTATTTTTGCCCAATTTTTAAGACTCTTAAAGAAATTCTGTATTGCATTTAATAGCCTATCAGATGCTCTAAAAGACGGTGGTATCGCTGAATCGATAGGTCTAAGGACTCCAACGATATTGACATTTAAAATTTTATATAGTAGTTAACTCCAGAAAATGTCTTTTTCTTGGGTTTTGAGCTATTTTTGCCCAATTTTTGAGAATATCAAAATAACTCTGTATTGCATTTAATAGCTTATAAGATGCTCTATTAGACGGTGGTATCGCTGCATCGATAGGTGTAAGTTTGGTGTAAGAAAGAATCTTTTTCCCAGATTTTGACCTATTTTTGCCCAATTTTTAAGACTCTTAAAGAAATTCTGTATTGCATTTAATAGCCTATCAGATGCTCTAAAAGACGGTGGTATCGCTGAATCGATAGGTCTAAGGACTCCAACGATATTGACATTTAAAATTTTATATAGTAGTTAACTCCAGAAAATGTCTTTTTCTTGGGTTTTGAGCTATTTTTGCCCAATTTTTGAGAATATCAAAATAACTCTGTATTGCATTTAATAGCTTATAAGATGCTCTATTAGACGGTGGTATCGCTGCATCGATAGGTGTAAGTTAGGTGTAAGAAAGAATCTTTTTTCCCAGATTTTGACCTATTTTTGCCCAATTTTTAAGACTCTTAAAGAAATTCTGTATTGCATTTAATAGCCTATCAGATGCTCTAAAAGACGGTGGTATCGCTGAACCGATAGGTCTAAGGACTCCAACGATATTGACATTTAAAATTTTATATAGTAATAAACTCCAGAAAATGTCTTTTTCTTGGGTTTTGAGCTATTTTTGCTCAATTTTTGAGAATATCAAATTAACTCTGTATTGCATTTAATAGCTTATAAGATGCTCTATTAGACGGTGGTATCGCTGCATCGATAGGTGTAAGTTAGGTGTAAGAAAGAATCTTTTTCCCAGATTTTGACCTATTTTTGCCCAATTTTTAAGACTCTTAAAGAAATTCTGTATTGCATTTAATAGCCTATCAGATGCTCTAAAAGACGGTGGTATCGCTGAACCGATAGGTCTAAGGACTCCAACGATATTGACATTTAAAATTTTATATAGTAGTTAACTCCAGAAAATGTCTTTTTCTTGGGTTTTGAGCTATTTTTGCCCAATTTTTGAGAATATCAAAATAACTCTGTATTGCATTTAATAGCTTATAAGATGCTCTATTAGACGGGGGTATCGCTGCATAGATAGGTGTAAGTTAGGTGTAAGAAAGAATCTTTTTTCCCAGATTTTGACCTATTTTTGCCCAATTTTTAAGACTCTTAAAGAAATTCTGTATTGCATTTAATAGCCTATCAGATGCTCTAAAAGACGGTGGTATCGCTGAACCGATAGGTCTAAGGACTCCAACGATATTGACATTTAAAATTTTATATAGTAATAAACTCCAGAAAATGTCTTTTTCTTGGGTTTTGAGCTATTTTTGCTCAATTTTTGAGAATATCAAATTAACTCTGTATTGCATTTAATAGCTTATAAGATGCTCTATTAGACGGTGGTATCGCTGCATCGATAGGTGTAAGTTAGGTGTAAGAAAGAATCTTTTTCCCAGATTTTGACCTATTTTTGCCAAATTTTTAAGAGTCTTAAAGAAATTCTGTATTGCATTTAATAGCCTATTAGATGCTCTAAAAGACGGTGGTATCGCTGCATCGATAGGTGTAAGTTAGGTGTAAGAAAGAATCTTTTTCCCAGATTTTGACCTATTTTTGCCCAATTTTTAAGACTCTTAAAGAAATTCTGTATTGCATTTAATAGCCTATCAGATGCTCTAAAAGGCGGTTTTATCGCTGAATCGATAGATCTAAGGACTCCAACGATATTGACATTTAAAATTGTATATAGTAGTTAACTCCAGAAAATGTCTTTTTCTTGGGTTTTGAGCTATTTTTGCCCAATTTTTGAGAATATCAAAATAACTCTGTATTGCATTTAATAGCTTATAAGATGCTCTATTAGACGGTGGTATCGCTGCATCGATAGGTGTAAGTTAGGTGTAAGAAAGAATCTTTTTCCCAGATTTTGACCTATTTTTGCCCAATTTTTAAGACTCTTAAAGAAATTCTGTATTGCATTTAATAGCCTATCAGATGCTCTAAAAGACGGTGGTATCGCTGAATCGATAGGTCTAAGGACTCCAACGATATTGACATTTAAAATTTTATATAGTAGTTAACTCCAGAAAATGTCTTTTTCTTGGGTTTTGAGCTATTTTTGCCCAATTTTTGAGAATATCAAAATAACTCTGTATTGCATTTAATAGCTTATAAGATGCTCTATTAGACGGTGGTATCGCTGCATCGATAGGTGTAAGTTAGGTGTAAGAAAGAATCTTTTTTCCCAGATTTTGACCTATTTTTGCCCAATTTTTAAGACTCTTAAAGAAATTCTGTATTGCATTTAATAGCCTATCAGATGCTCTAAAAGACGGTGGTATCGCTGAACCGATAGGTCTAAGGACTCCAACGATATTGACATTTAAAATTTTATATAGTAATAAACTCCAGAAAATGTCTTTTTCTTGGGTTTTGAGCTATTTTTGCTCAATTTTTGAGAATATCAAATTAACTCTGTATTGCATTTAATAGCTTATAAGATGCTCTATTAGACGGTGGTATCGCTGCATCGATAGGTGTAAGTTAGGTGTAAGAAAGAATCTTTTTCCCAGATTTTGACCTATTTTTGCCCAATTTTTAAGACTCTTAAAGAAATTCTGTATTGCATTTAATAGCCTATCAGATGCTCTAAAAGACGGTGGTATCGCTGAACCGATAGGTCTAAGGACTCCAACGATATTGACATTTAAAATTTTATATAGTAGTTAACTCCAGAAAATGTCTTTTTCTTGGGTTTTGAGCTATTTTTGCCCAATTTTTGAGAATATCAAAATAACTCTGTATTGCATTTAATAGCTTATAAGATGCTCTATTAGACGGGGGTATCGCTGCATAGATAGGTGTAAGTTAGGTGTAAGAAAGAATCTTTTTTCCCAGATTTTGACCTATTTTTGCCCAATTTTTAAGACTCTTAAAGAAATTCTGTATTGCATTTAATAGCCTATCAGATGGTCTAAAAGACGGTGGTATCGCTGAACCGATAGGTCTAAGGACTCCAACGATATTGACATTTAAAATTTTATATAGTAATAAACTCCAGAAAATGTCTTTTTCTTGGGTTTTGAGCTATTTTTGCTCAATTTTTGAGAATATCAAATTAACTCTGTATTGCATTTAATAGCTTATAAGATGCTCTATTAGACGGTGGTATCGCTGCATCGATAGGTGTAAGTTAGGTGTAAGAAAGAATCTTTTTCCCAGATTTTGACCTATTTTTGCCAAATTTTTAAGAGTCTTAAAGAAATTCTGTATTGCATTTAATAGCCTATTAGATGCTCTAAAAGACGGTGGTATCGCTGCATCGATAGGTGTAAGTTAGGTGTAAGAAAGAATCTTTTTCCCAGATTTTGACCTATTTTTGCCCAATTTTTAAGACTCTTAAAGAAATTCTGTATTGCATTTAATAGCCTATCAGATGCTCTAAAAGGCGGTTTTATCGCTGAATCGATAGATCTAAGGACTCCAACGATATTGACATTTAAAATTGTATATAGTAGTTAACTCCAGAAAATGTCTTTTTCTTGGGTTTTGAGCTATTTTTGCCCAATTTTTGAGAATATCAAAATAACTCTGTATTGCATTTAATAGCTTATAAGATGCTCTATTAGACGGTGGTATCGCTGCATCGATAGGTGTAAGTTAGGTGTAAGAAAGAATCTTTTTCCCAGATTTTGACCTATTTTTGCCCAATTTTTAAGACTCTTTAAGAAATTCTGTATTGCATTTAATAGCCTATCAGATGCTCTAAAAGACGGTGGTATCGCTGAATCGATAGGTCTAAGGACTCCAACGATATTGGCATTTAAAATTTTATATAGTAGTTAACTCCAGAAAATGTCTTTTTCTTGGGTTTTGAGCTATTTTTGCCCAATTTTTGAGAATATCAAACTAACTCTGTATTGCATTTAATAGCTTATAAGATGCTCTATTAGACGGTGGTATCGCTGCATCGATAGGTGTAAGTTAGGTGTAAGAAAGAATCTTTTTTCCCAGATTTTGACCTATTTTTGCCCAATTTTTAAGACTCTTAAAGAAATTCTGTATTGCATTTAATAGCCTATCAGATGCTCTAAAAGACGGTGGTATCGCTGAACCGATAGGTCTAAGGACTCCAACGATATTGACATTTAAAATTTTATATAGTAATAAACTCCAGAAAATGTCTTTTTCTTGGGTTTTGAGCTATTTTTGCTCAATTTTTGAGAATATCAAATTAACTCTGTATTGCATTTAATAGCTTATAAGATGCTCTATTAGACGGTGGTATCGCTGCATCGATAGGTGTAAGTTAGGTGTAAGAAAGAATCTTTTTCCCAGATTTTGACCTATTTTTGCCCAATTTTTAAGACTCTTAAAGAAATTCTGTATTGCATTTAATAGCCTATCAGATGCTCTAAAAGACGGTGGTATCGCTGAACCGATAGGTCTAAGGACTCCAACGATATTGACATTTAAAATTTTATATAGTAGTTAACTCCAGAAAATGTCTTTTTCTTGGGTTTTGAGCTATTTTTGCCCAATTTTTGAGAATATCAAAATAACTCTGTATTGCATTTAATAGCTTATAAGATGCTCTATTAGACGGTGGTATCGCTGCATCGATAGGTGTAAGTTAGGTGTAAGAAAGAATCTTTTTTCCCAGATTTTGACCTATTTTTGCCCAATTTTTAAGACTCTTAAAGAAATTCTGTATTGCATTTAATAGCCTATCAGATGCTCTAAAAGACGGTGGTATCGCTGAACCGATAGGTCTAAGGACTCCAACGATATTGACATTTAAAATTTTATATAGTAGTTAACTCCAGAAAATGTCTTTTTCTTGGGTTTTGAGCTATTTTTGCCCAATTTTTGAGAATATCAAATTAACTCTGTATTGCATTTAATAGCTTATAAGATGCTCTATTAGACGGTGGTATCGCTGCATCGATAGGTGTAAGTTAGGTGTAAGAAAGAATCTTTTTCCCAGATTTTGACCTATTTTTGCCCAATTTTTAAGAGTCTTAAAGAAATTCTGTATTGCATTTAATAGCCTATCAGATGCTCTAAAAGACGGTGGTATCGCTGAACCGATAGGTCTAAGGACTCCAACGATATTGACATTTAAAATTTTATATAGTAATAAACTCCAGAAAATGTCTTTTTCTTGGGTTTTGAGCTATTTTTGCTCAATTTTTGCGAATATCAAATTAACTCTGTATTGCATTTAATAGCTTATAAGATGCTCTATTAGACGGTGGTATCGCTGCATCGATAGGTGTAAGTTAGGTGTAAGAAAGAATCTTTTTCCCAGATTTTGACCTATTTTTGCCAAATTTTTAAGAGTCTTAAAGAAATTCTGTATTGCATTTAATAGCCTATTAGATGCTCTAAAAGACGGTGGTATCGCTGCATCGATAGGTGTAAGTTAGGTGTAAGAAAGAATCTTTTTCCCAGATTTTGACCTATTTTTGCCCAATTTTTAAGACTCTTAAAGAAATTCTGTATTGCCTATCAGATGCTCTAAAAGGCGGTTTTATCGCTGAATCGATAGATCTAAGGACTCCAACGATATTGACATTTAAAATTGTATATAGTAGTTAACTCCAGAAAATGTCTTTTTCTTGGGTTTTGAGCTATTTTTGCCCAATTTTTGAGAATATCAAAATAACTCTGTATTGCATTTAATAGCTTATAAGATGCTCTATTAGACGGTGGTATCGCTGCATCGATAGGTGTAAGTTAGGTGTAAGAAAGAATCTTTTTCCCAGATTTTGACCTATTTTTGCCCAATTTTTAAGACTCTTAAAGAAATTCTGTATTGCATTTAATAGCCTATCAGATGCTCTAAAAGACGGTGGTATCGCTGAACCGATAGGTCTAAGGACTCCAACGATATTGACATTTAAAATTTTATATAGTAGTTAACTCCAGAAAATGTCTTTTTCTTGGGTTTTGAGCTATTTTTGCCCAATTTTTGAGAATATCAAAATAACTCTGTATTGCATTTAATAGCTTATAAGATGCTCTATTAGACGGGGGTATCGCTGCATAGATAGGTGTAAGTTAGGTGTAAGAAAGAATCTTTTTTCCCAGATTTTGACCTATTTTTGCCCAATTTTTAAGACTCTTAAAGAAATTCTGTATTGCATTTAATAGCCTATCAGATGCTCTAAAAGACGGTGGTATCGCTGAACCGATAGGTCTAAGGACTCCAACGATATTGACATTTAAAATTTTATATAGTAGTTAACTCCAGAAAATGTCTTTTTCTTGGGTTTTGAGCTATTTTTGCCCAATTTTTGAGAATATCAAATTAACTCTGTATTGCATTTAATAGCTTATAAGATGCTCTATTAGACGGTGGTATCGCTGCATCGATAGGTGTAAGTTAGGTGTAAGAAAGAATCTTTTTCCCAGATTTTGACCTATTTTTGCCCAATTTTTAAGAGTCTTAAAGAAATTCTGTATTGCATTTAATAGCCTATCAGATGGTCTAAAAGACGGTGGTATCGCTGAACCGATAGGTCTAAGGACTCCAACGATATTGACATTTAAAATTTTATATAGTAATAAACTCCAGAAAATGTCTTTTTCTTGGGTTTTGAGCTATTTTTGCTCAATTTTTGAGAATATCAAATTAACTCTGTATTGCATTTAATAGCTTATAAGATGCTCTATTAGACGGTGGTATCGCTGCATCGATAGGTGTAAGTTAGGTGTAAGAAAGAATCTTTTTCCCAGATTTTGACCTATTTTTGCCAAATTTTTAAGAGTCTTAAAGAAATTCTGTATTGCATTTAATAGCCTATTAGATGCTCTAAAAGACGGTGGTATCGCTGCATCGATAGGTGTAAGTTAGGTGTAAGAAAGAATCTTTTTCCCAGATTTTGACCTATTTTTGCCCAATTTTTAAGACTCTTAAAGAAATTCTGTATTGCATTTAATAGCCTATCAGATGCTCTAAAAGGCGGTTTTATCGCTGAATCGATAGATCTAAGGACTCCAACGATATTGACATTTAAAATTGTATATAGTAGTTAACTCCAGAAAATGTCTTTTTCTTGGGTTTTGAGCTATTTTTGCCCAATTTTTGAGAATATCAAAATAACTCTGTATTGCATTTAATAGCTTATAAGATGCTCTATTAGACGGTGGTATCGCTGCATCGATAGGTGTAAGTTAGGTGTAAGAAAGAATCTTTTTCCCAGATTTTGACCTATTTTTGCCCAATTTTTAAGACTCTTTAAGAAATTCTGTATTGCATTTAATAGCCTATCAGATGCTCTAAAAGACGGTGGTATCGCTGAATCGATAGGTCTAAGGACTCCAACGATATTGGCATTTAAAATTTTATATAGTAGTTAACTCCAGAAAATGTCTTTTTCTTGGGTTTTGAGCTATTTTTGCCCAATTTTTGAGAATATCAAACTAACTCTGTATTGCATTTAATAGCTTATAAGATGCTCTATTAGACGGTGGTATCGCTGCATCGATAGGTGTAAGTTAGGTGTAAGAAAGAATCTTTTTTCCCAGATTTTGACCTATTTTTGCCCAATTTTTAAGACTCTTAAAGAAATTCTGTATTGCATTTAATAGCCTATCAGATGCTCTAAAAGACGGTGGTATCGCTGAACCGATAGGTCTAAGGACTCCAACGATATTGACATTTAAAATTTTATATAGTAATAAACTCCAGAAAATGTCTTTTTCTTGGGTTTTGAGCTATTTTTGCTCAATTTTTGAGAATATCAAATTAACTCTGTATTGCATTTAATAGCTTATAAGATGCTCTATTAGACGGTGGTATCGCTGCATCGATAGGTGTAAGTTAGGTGTAAGAAAGAATCTTTTTCCCAGATTTTGACCTATTTTTGCCCAATTTTTAAGACTCTTAAAGAAATTCTGTATTGCATTTAATAGCCTATCAGATGCTCTAAAAGACGGTGGTATCGCTGAACCGATAGGTCTAAGGACTCCAACGATATTGACATTTAAAATTTTATATAGTAGTTAACTCCAGAAAATGTCTTTTTCTTGGGTTTTGAGCTATTTTTGCCCAATTTTTGAGAATATCAAAATAACTCTGTATTGCATTTAATAGCTTATAAGATGCTCTATTAGACGGTGGTATCGCTGCATCGATAGGTGTAAGTTAGGTGTAAGAAAGAATCTTTTTTCCCAGATTTTGACCTATTTTTGCCCAATTTTTAAGACTCTTAAAGAAATTCTGTATTGCATTTAATAGCCTATCAGATGCTCTAAAAGACGGTGGTATCGCTGAACCGATAGGTCTAAGGACTCCAACGATATTGACATTTAAAATTTTATATAGTAGTTAACTCCAGAAAATGTCTTTTTCTTGGGTTTTGAGCTATTTTTGCCCAATTTTTGAGAATATCAAATTAACTCTGTATTGCATTTAATAGCTTATAAGATGCTCTATTAGACGGTGGTATCGCTGCATCGATAGGTGTAAGTTAGGTGTAAGAAAGAATCTTTTTCCCAGATTTTGACCTATTTTTGCCCAATTTTTAAGAGTCTTAAAGAAATTCTGTATTGCATTTAATAGCCTATCAGATGCTCTAAAAGACGGTGGTATCGCTGAACCGATAGGTCTAAGGACTCCAACGATATTGACATTTAAAATTTTATATAGTAATAAACTCCAGAAAATGTCTTTTTCTTGGGTTTTGAGCTATTTTTGCTCAATTTTTGAGAATATCAAATTAACTCTGTATTGCATTTAATAGCTTATAAGATGCTCTATTAGACGGTGGTATCGCTGCATCGATAGGTGTAAGTTAGGTGTAAGAAAGAATCTTTTTCCCAGATTTTGACCTATTTTTGCCAAATTTTTAAGAGTCTTAAAGAAATTCTGTATTGCATTTAATAGCCTATTAGATGCTCTAAAAGACGGTGGTATCGCTGCATCGATAGGTGTAAGTTAGGTGTAAGAAAGAATCTTTTTCCCAGATTTTGACCTATTTTTGCCCAATTTTTAAGACTCTTAAAGAAATTCTGTATTGCCTATCAGATGCTCTAAAAGGCGGTTTTATCGCTGAATCGATAGATCTAAGGACTCCAACGATATTGACATTTAAAATTGTATATAGTAGTTAACTCCAGAAAATGTCTTTTTCTTGGGTTTTGAGCTATTTTTGCCCAATTTTTGAGAATATCAAAATAACTCTGTATTGCATTTAATAGCTTATAAGATGCTCTATTAGACGGTGGTATCGCTGCATCGATAGGTGTAAGTTAGGTGTAAGAAAGAATCTTTTTCCCAGATTTTGACCTATTTTTGCCCAATTTTTAAGACTCTTTAAGAAATTCTGTATTGCATTTAATAGCCTATCAGATGCTCTAAAAGACGGTGGTATCGCTGAATCGATAGGTCTAAGGACTCCAACGATATTGACATTTAAAATTTTATATAGTAGTTAACTCCAGAAAATGTCTTTTTCTTGGGTTTTGAGCTATTTTTGCCCAATTTTTGAGAATATCAAACTAACTCTGTATTGCATTTAATAGCTTATAAGATGCTCTATTAGACGGTGGTATGGCTGCATCGATAGGTGTAAGTTAGGTGTAAGAAAGAATCTTTTTCCCAGATTTTGACCTATTTTTGCCCAATTTTTAAGACTCTTAAAGAAATTCTGTATTGCATTTAATAGCCTATCAGATGCTCTAAAAGACGGTGGTATCGCTGAATCGATAGGTCTAAGGACTCCAACGATATTGACATTTAAAATTTTATATAGTAGTTAACTCCAGAAAATGTCTTTTTCTTGGGTTTTGAGCTATTTTTGCCCAATTTTTGAGAATATCAAATTAACTCTGTATTGCATTTCTGGACATTGAGGACTCTTCTTCACGTCGCTTCGAGATTATTTTCCCTACTTATCATCGCCATCGAGTCGCAGAACCATCTTATACCGCCGACAATCTAGCGGAGATTTTGAAAAAGATTTTAAACCCCTCGGTTATCAATGGCATCAGGACTAACGAACCAACAATGGGCATAATTCAACAATTGTACCCGCTGTATTTCAAAAACTATAAAATCCGGTTTACCCACACTTTGGTAGAAGACATAACTAACGAAAAAGACCAGGAAACCATCATTATAGACACACACAGACGAGCTCATAGGAACGAGAAGGAAAATAAAGCTCAGATCCTCGAGAGCTACTACTTTCCAGGCATGGCTAGGAAAATTCGGAAAATCCTCAGAATGTGTAATATCTGCAAGCAAAATAAGTATGACCGGCATCCGAACAAACCAGAAATTCAGGCTACGCCTATCCCAATATATCCAGGCGAAATAGTGCATATAGATATCTTCTCAACCGAAGGGAAGCTGGTGCTTACAGCACTCGACAAATTCTCGAAATTTGCTCAGGTAAAGGTCATAAATTCAAGAGCCGCGGAGGACATAAAGCAACCACTTCGAGAAGTGCTTTTCTCTTTCGGAATACCCAATACTGTGGTGGTTGATAACGAAAAATCATTTAGCTCGGCCTCGATCAGTTTCATGATTGAAGATGAATTTGGCATTCAAATGTTTCGAACACCTCCTTACACGAGTTCAGTCAACGGTCAAGTCGAACGCTTCCATTCCACCCTTGGAGAAATTATTGTATTGCATTTAATAGCCTATCAGATGCTCTAAAAGACGGTGGTATCGCTGCATCGATAGGTGTAAGTTAGGTGTAAGAAAGAATCTTTTTTCCCAGATTTTGACCTATTTTTGCCCAATTTTTAAGACTCTTAAAGAAATTCTGTATTGCATTTAATAGCCTATCAGATGCTCTAAAAGGCGGTTTTATCGCTGAATCGATAGATCTAAGGACTCCAACGATATTGACATTTAAAATTGTATATAGTAGTTAACTCCAGAAAATGTCTTTTTCTTGGGTTTTGAGCTATTTTTGCCCAATTTTTGAGAATATCAAAATAACTCTGTATTGCATTTAATAGCTTATAAGATGCTCTATTAGACGGTGGTATGGCTGCATCGATAGGTGTAAGTTAGGTGTAAGAAAGAATCTTTTTCCCAGATTTTGACCTATTTTTGCCCAATTTTTAAGACTCTTAAAGAAATTCTGTATTGCATTTAATAGCCTATCAGATGCTCTAAAAGACGGTGGTATCGCTGAATCGATAGGTCTAAGGACTCCAACGATATTGACATTTAAAATTTTATATAGTAGTTAACTCCAGAAAATGTCTTTTTCTTGGGTTTTGAGCTATTTTTGCCCAATTTTTGAGAATATCAAAATAACTCTGTATTGCATTTAATAGCTTATAAGATGCTCTATTAGACGGTGGTATCGCTGCATCGATAGGTGTAAGTTAGGTGTAAGAAAGAATCTTTTTCCCAGATTTTGACCTATTTTTGCCCAATTTTTAAGACTCTTAAAGAAATTCTGTATTGCATTTAATAGCCTATCAGATGCTCTAAAAGACGGTGGTATCGCTGAATCGATAGGTCTAAGGACTCCAACGATATTGACATTTAAAGTTTTATATAGTAGTTAACTCCAGAAAATGTCTTTTTCTTGGGTTTTGAGCTATTTTTGCCCAATTTTTGAGAATATCAAATTAACTCTGTATTGCATTTAATAGCTTATAAGATGCTCTATTAGACGGTGGTATCGCTGCATCGATAGGTGTAAGTTAGGTGTAAGAAAGAATCTTTTTTCCCAGATTTTGACCTATTTTTGCCCAATTTTTAAGACTCTTAAAGAAATTCTGTATTGCATTTAATAGCCTATCAGATGCTCTAAAAGACGGTGGTATCGCTGAACCGATAGGTCTAAGGACTCCAACGATATTGACATTTAAAATTTTATATAGTAGTTAACTCCAGAAAATGTCTTTTTCTTGGGTTTTGAGCTATTTTTGCCCAATTTTTGAGAATATCAAATTAACTCTGTATTGCATTTAATAGCTTATAAGATGCTCTATTAGACGGTGGTATCGCTGCATCGATAGGTGTAAGTTAGGTGTAAGAAAGAATCTTTTTCCCAGATTTTGACCTATTTTTGCCCAATTTTTAAGAGTCTTAAAGAAATTCTGTATTGCACTTAATAGCCTATTAGATGCTCTAAAAGACGGTGGTATCGCTGAATCGATAGGTCTAAGGACTCCAACGATATTGACATTTAAAATTTTATATAGTAGTTAACTCCAGAAAATGTCTTTTTCTTGGGTTTTGAGCTATTTTTGCCCAATTTTTGAGAATATCAAATTAACTCTGTATTGCATTTAATAGCTTATAAGATGCTCTATTAGACGGTGGTATCGCTGCATCGATAGGTGTAAGTTAGGTGTAAGAAAGAATCTTTTTCCCAGATTTTGACCTATTTTTGCCCAATTTTTAAGAGTCTTAAAGAAATTCTGTATTGCATTTAATAGCCTATCAGATGCTCTAAAAGACGGTGGTATCGCTGAATCGATAGGTCTAAGGACTCCAACGATATTGACATTTAAAATTTTATATAGTAGTTAACTCCAGAAAATGTCTTTTTATTGGGTTTTGAGCTATTTTTGCCCAATTTTTGAGAATATCAAATTAACTCTGTATTGCATTTAATAGCTTATAAGATGCTCTATTAGACGGTGGTATCGCTGCATCGATAGGTGTAAGTTAGGTGTAAGAAAGAATCTTTTTCCCAGATTTTGACCTATTTTTGCCCAATTTTTAAGACTCTTTAAGAAATTCTGTATTGCATTTAATAGCCTATCAGATGCTCTAAAAGACGGTGGTATCGCTGAATCGATAGGTCTAAGGACTCCAACGATATTGGCATTTAAAATTTTATATAGTAGTTAACTCCAGAAAATGTCTTTTTCTTGGGTTTTGAGCTATTTTTGCCCAATTTTTGAGAATATCAAACTAACTCTGTATTGCATTTAATAGCTTATAAGATGCTCTATTAGACGGTGGTATCGCTGCATCGATAGGTGTAAGTTAGGTGTAAGAAAGAATCTTTTTTCCCAGATTTTGACCTATTTTTGCCCAATTTTTAAGACTCTTAAAGAAATTCTGTATTGCATTTAATAGCCTATCAGATGCTCTAAAAGACGGTGGTATCGCTGAATCGATAGGTCTAAGGACTCCAACGATATTGGCATTTAAAATTTTATATAGTAGTTAACTCCAGAAAATGTCTTTTTCTTGGGTTTTGAGCTATTTTTGCCCAATTTTTGAGAATATCAAACTAACTCTGTATTGCATTTAATAGCTTATAAGATGCTCTATTAGACGGTGGTATCGCTGCATCGATAGGTGTAAGTTAGGTGTAAGAAAGAATCTTTTTTCCCAGATTTTGACCTATTTTTGCCCAATTTTTAAGACTCTTAAAGAAATTCTGTATTGCATTTAATAGCCTATCAGATGCTCTAAAAGACGGTGGTATCGCTGAATCGATAGGTCTAAGGACTCCAACGATATTGACATTTAAAATTTTATATAGTAGTTAACTCCAGAAAATGTCTTTTTCTTGGGTTTTGAGCTATTTTTGCCCAATTTTTGAGAATATCAAAATAACTCTGTATTGCATTTAATAGCTTATAAGATGCTCTATTAGACGGTGGTATCGCTGCATCGATAGGTGTAAGTTAGGTGTAAGAAAGAATCTTTTTCCCAGATTTTGACCTATTTTTGCCCAATTTTTAAGACTCTTAAAGAAATTCTGTATTGCATTTAATAGCCTATCAGATGCTCTAAAAGACGGTGGTATCGCTGAATCGATAGGTCTAAGGACTCCAACGATATTGACATTTAAAATTTTATATAGTAGTTAACTCCAGAAAATGTCTTTTTCTTGGGTTTTGAGCTATTTTTGCCCAATTTTTGAGAATATCAAAATAACTCTGTATTGCATTTAATAGCTTATAAGATGCTCTATTAGACGGTGGTATCGCTGCATCGATAGGTGTAAGTTTGGTGTAAGAAAGAATCTTTTTCCCAGATTTTGACCTATTTTTGCCCAATTTTTAAGACTCTTAAAGAAATTCTGTATTGCATTTAATAGCCTATCAGATGCTCTAAAAGACGGTGGTATCGCTGAATCGATAGGTCTAAGGACTCCAACGATATTGACATTTAAAATTTTATATAGTAGTTAACTCCAGAAAATGTCTTTTTCTTGGGTTTTGAGCTATTTTTGCCCAATTTTTGAGAATATCAAAATAACTCTGTATTGCATTTAATAGCTTATAAGATGCTCTATTAGACGGTGGTATCGCTGCATCGATAGGTGTAAGTTAGGTGTAAGAAAGAATCTTTTTTCCCAGATTTTGACCTATTTTTGCCCAATTTTTAAGACTCTTAAAGAAATTCTGTATTGCATTTAATAGCCTATCAGATGCTCTAAAAGACGGTGGTATCGCTGAACCGATAGGTCTAAGGACTCCAACGATATTGACATTTAAAATTTTATATAGTAATAAACTCCAGAAAATGTCTTTTTCTTGGGTTTTGAGCTATTTTTGCTCAATTTTTGAGAATATCAAATTAACTCTGTATTGCATTTAATAGCTTATAAGATGCTCTATTAGACGGTGGTATCGCTGCATCGATAGGTGTAAGTTAGGTGTAAGAAAGAATCTTTTTCCCAGATTTTGACCTATTTTTGCCCAATTTTTAAGACTCTTAAAGAAATTCTGTATTGCATTTAATAGCCTATCAGATGCTCTAAAAGACGGTGGTATCGCTGAACCGATAGGTCTAAGGACTCCAACGATATTGACATTTAAAATTTTATATAGTAGTTAACTCCAGAAAATGTCTTTTTCTTGGGTTTTGAGCTATTTTTGCCCAATTTTTGAGAATATCAAAATAACTCTGTATTGCATTTAATAGCTTATAAGATGCTCTATTAGACGGGGGTATCGCTGCATAGATAGGTGTAAGTTAGGTGTAAGAAAGAATCTTTTTTCCCAGATTTTGACCTATTTTTGCCCAATTTTTAAGACTCTTAAAGAAATTCTGTATTGCATTTAATAGCCTATCAGATGCTCTAAAAGACGGTGGTATCGCTGAACCGATAGGTCTAAGGACTCCAACGATATTGACATTTAAAATTTTATATAGTAGTTAACTCCAGAAAATGTCTTTTTCTTGGGTTTTGAGCTATTTTTGCCCAATTTTTGAGAATATCAAATTAACTCTGTATTGCATTTAATAGCTTATAAGATGCTCTATTAGACGGTGGTATCGCTGCATCGATAGGTGTAAGTTAGGTGTAAGAAAGAATCTTTTTCCCAGATTTTGACCTATTTTTGCCCAATTTTTAAGAGTCTTAAAGAAATTCTGTATTGCATTTAATAGCCTATCAGATGGTCTAAAAGACGGTGGTATCGCTGAACCGATAGGTCTAAGGACTCCAACGATATTGACATTTAAAATTTTATATAGTAATAAACTCCAGAAAATGTCTTTTTCTTGGGTTTTGAGCTATTTTTGCTCAATTTTTGAGAATATCAAATTAACTCTGTATTGCATTTAATAGCTTATAAGATGCTCTATTAGACGGTGGTATCGCTGCATCGATAGGTGTAAGTTAGGTGTAAGAAAGAATCTTTTTCCCAGATTTTGACCTATTTTTGCCAAATTTTTAAGAGTCTTAAAGAAATTCTGTATTGCATTTAATAGCCTATTAGATGCTCTAAAAGACGGTGGTATCGCTGCATCGATAGGTGTAAGTTAGGTGTAAGAAAGAATCTTTTTCCCAGATTTTGACCTATTTTTGCCCAATTTTTAAGACTCTTAAAGAAATTCTGTATTGCATTTAATAGCCTATCAGATGCTCTAAAAGGCGGTTTTATCGCTGAATCGATAGATCTAAGGACTCCAACGATATTGACATTTAAAATTGTATATAGTAGTTAACTCCAGAAAATGTCTTTTTCTTGGGTTTTGAGCTATTTTTGCCCAATTTTTGAGAATATCAAAATAACTCTGTATTGCATTTAATAGCTTATAAGATGCTCTATTAGACGGTGGTATCGCTGCATCGATAGGTGTAAGTTAGGTGTAAGAAAGAATCTTTTTCCCAGATTTTGACCTATTTTTGCCCAATTTTTAAGACTCTTTAAGAAATTCTGTATTGCATTTAATAGCCTATCAGATGCTCTAAAAGACGGTGGTATCGCTGAATCGATAGGTCTAAGGACTCCAACGATATTGGCATTTAAAATTTTATATAGTAGTTAACTCCAGAAAATGTCTTTTTCTTGGGTTTTGAGCTATTTTTGCCCAATTTTTGAGAATATCAAACTAACTCTGTATTGCATTTAATAGCTTATAAGATGCTCTATTAGACGGTGGTATCGCTGCATCGATAGGTGTAAGTTAGGTGTAAGAAAGAATCTTTTTTCCCAGATTTTGACCTATTTTTGCCCAATTTTTAAGACTCTTAAAGAAATTCTGTATTGCATTTAATAGCCTATCAGATGCTCTAAAAGACGGTGGTATCGCTGAACCGATAGGTCTAAGGACTCCAACGATATTGACATTTAAAATTTTATATAGTAATAAACTCCAGAAAATGTCTTTTTCTTGGGTTTTGAGCTATTTTTGCTCAATTTTTGAGAATATCAAATTAACTCTGTATTGCATTTAATAGCTTATAAGATGCTCTATTAGACGGTGGTATCGCTGCATCGATAGGTGTAAGTTAGGTGTAAGAAAGAATCTTTTTCCCAGATTTTGACCTATTTTTGCCCAATTTTTAAGACTCTTAAAGAAATTCTGTATTGCATTTAATAGCCTATCAGATGCTCTAAAAGACGGTGGTATCGCTGAACCGATAGGTCTAAGGACTCCAACGATATTGACATTTAAAATTTTATATAGTAGTTAACTCCAGAAAATGTCTTTTTCTTGGGTTTTGAGCTATTTTTGCCCAATTTTTGAGAATATCAAAATAACTCTGTATTGCATTTAATAGCTTATAAGATGCTCTATTAGACGGTGGTATCGCTGCATCGATAGGTGTAAGTTAGGTGTAAGAAAGAATCTTTTTTCCCAGATTTTGACCTATTTTTGCCCAATTTTTAAGACTCTTAAAGAAATTCTGTATTGCATTTAATAGCCTATCAGATGCTCTAAAAGACGGTGGTATCGCTGAACCGATAGGTCTAAGGACTCCAACGATATTGACATTTAAAATTTTATATAGTAGTTAACTCCAGAAAATGTCTTTTTCTTGGGTTTTGAGCTATTTTTGCCCAATTTTTGAGAATATCAAATTAACTCTGTATTGCATTTAATAGCTTATAAGATGCTCTATTAGACGGTGGTATCGCTGCATCGATAGGTGTAAGTTAGGTGTAAGAAAGAATCTTTTTCCCAGATTTTGACCTATTTTTGCCCAATTTTTAAGAGTCTTAAAGAAATTCTGTATTGCATTTAATAGCCTATCAGATGCTCTAAAAGACGGTGGTATCGCTGAACCGATAGGTCTAAGGACTCCAACGATATTGACATTTAAAATTTTATATAGTAATAAACTCCAGAAAATGTCTTTTTCTTGGGTTTTGAGCTATTTTTGCTCAATTTTTGAGAATATCAAATTAACTCTGTATTGCATTTAATAGCTTATAAGATGCTCTATTAGACGGTGGTATCGCTGCATCGATAGGTGTAAGTTAGGTGTAAGAAAGAATCTTTTTCCCAGATTTTGACCTATTTTTGCCAAATTTTTAAGAGTCTTAAAGAAATTCTGTATTGCATTTAATAGCCTATTAGATGCTCTAAAAGACGGTGGTATCGCTGCATCGATAGGTGTAAGTTAGGTGTAAGAAAGAATCTTTTTCCCAGATTTTGACCTATTTTTG
Organism: Merodon equestris; assembly: GCA_958301585.1. Lineage (NCBI taxonomy): Eukaryota > Metazoa > Arthropoda > Insecta > Diptera > Syrphidae > Merodon > Merodon equestris. Next base: position 185,496,055 of record OY284413.1, on the reverse strand, counting down.
CCCAATTTTTAAGACTCTTAAAGAAATTCTGTATTGCCTATCAGATGCTCTAAAAGGCGGTTTTATCGCTGAATCGATAGATCTAAGGACTCCAACGATATTGACATTTAAAATTGTATATAGTAGTTAACTCCAGAAAATGTCTTTTTCTTGGGTTTTGAGCTATTTTTGCCCAATTTTTGAGAATATCAAAATAACTCTGTATTGCATTTAATAGCTTATAAGATGCTCTATTAGACGGTGGTATCGCTGCATCGATAGGTGTAAGTTAGGTGTAAGAAAGAATCTTTTTCCCAGATTTTGACCTATTTTTGCCCAATTTTTAAGACTCTTTAAGAAATTCTGTATTGCATTTAATAGCCTATCAGATGCTCTAAAAGACGGTGGTATCGCTGAATCGATAGGTCTAAGGACTCCAACGATATTGACATTTAAAATTTTATATAGTAGTTAACTCCAGAAAATGTCTTTTTCTTGGGTTTTGAGCTATTTTTGCCCAATTTTTGAGAATATCAAACTAACTCTGTATTGCATTTAATAGCTTATAAGATGCTCTATTAGACGGTGGTATGGCTGCATCGATAGGTGTAAGTTAGGTGTAAGAAAGAATCTTTTTCCCAGATTTTGACCTATTTTTGCCCAATTTTTAAGACTCTTAAAGAAATTCTGTATTGCATTTAATAGCCTATCAGATGCTCTAAAAGACGGTGGTATCGCTGAATCGATAGGTCTAAGGACTCCAACGATATTGACATTTAAAATTTTATATAGTAGTTAACTCCAGAAAATGTCTTTTTCTTGGGTTTTGAGCTATTTTTGCCCAATTTTTGAGAATATCAAATTAACTCTGTATTGCATTTCTGGACATTGAGGACTCTTCTTCACGTCGCTTCGAGATTATTTTCCCTACTTATCATCGCCATCGAGTCGCAGAACCATCTTATACCGCCGACAATCTAGCGGAGATTTTGAAAAAGATTTTAAACCCCTCGGTTATCAATGGCATCAGGACTAACGAACCAACAATGGGCATAATTCAACAATTGTACCCGCTGTATTTCAAAAACTATAAAATCCGGTTTACCCACACTTTGGTAGAAGACATAACTAACGAAAAAGACCAGGAAACCATCATTATAGACACACACAGACGAGCTCATAGGAACGAGAAGGAAAATAAAGCTCAGATCCTCGAGAGCTACTACTTTCCAGGCATGGCTAGGAAAATTCGGAAAATCCTCAGAATGTGTAATATCTGCAAGCAAAATAAGTATGACCGGCATCCGAACAAACCAGAAATTCAGGCTACGCCTATCCCAATATATCCAGGCGAAATAGTGCATATAGATATCTTCTCAACCGAAGGGAAGCTGGTGCTTACAGCACTCGACAAATTCTCGAAATTTGCTCAGGTAAAGGTCATAAATTCAAGAGCCGCGGAGGACATAAAGCAACCACTTCGAGAAGTGCTTTTCTCTTTCGGAATACCCAATACTGTGGTGGTTGATAACGAAAAATCATTTAGCTCGGCCTCGATCAGTTTCATGATTGAAGATGAATTTGGCATTCAAATGTTTCGAACACCTCCTTACACGAGTTCAGTCAACGGTCAAGTCGAACGCTTCCATTCCACCCTTGGAGAAATTATTGTATTGCATTTAATAGCCTATCAGATGCTCTAAAAGACGGTGGTATCGCTGCATCGATAGGTGTAAGTTAGGTGTAAGAAAGAATCTTTTTTCCCAGATTTTGACCTATTTTTGCCCAATTTTTAAGACTCTTAAAGAAATTCTGTATTGCATTTAATAGCCTATCAGATGCTCTAAAAGGCGGTTTTATCGCTGAATCGATAGATCTAAGGACTCCAACGATATTGACATTTAAAATTGTATATAGTAGTTAACTCCAGAAAATGTCTTTTTCTTGGGTTTTGAGCTATTTTTGCCCAATTTTTGAGAATATCAAAATAACTCTGTATTGCATTTAATAGCTTATAAGATGCTCTATTAGACGGTGGTATGGCTGCATCGATAGGTGTAAGTTAGGTGTAAGAAAGAATCTTTTTCCCAGATTTTGACCTATTTTTGCCCAATTTTTAAGACTCTTAAAGAAATTCTGTATTGCATTTAATAGCCTATCAGATGCTCTAAAAGACGGTGGTATCGCTGAATCGATAGGTCTAAGGACTCCAACGATATTGACATTTAAAATTTTATATAGTAGTTAACTCCAGAAAATGTCTTTTTCTTGGGTTTTGAGCTATTTTTGCCCAATTTTTGAGAATATCAAAATAACTCTGTATTGCATTTAATAGCTTATAAGATGCTCTATTAGACGGTGGTATCGCTGCATCGATAGGTGTAAGTTAGGTGTAAGAAAGAATCTTTTTCCCAGATTTTGACCTATTTTTGCCCAATTTTTAAGACTCTTAAAGAAATTCTGTATTGCATTTAATAGCCTATCAGATGCTCTAAAAGACGGTGGTATCGCTGAATCGATAGGTCTAAGGACTCCAACGATATTGACATTTAAAGTTTTATATAGTAGTTAACTCCAGAAAATGTCTTTTTCTTGGGTTTTGAGCTATTTTTGCCCAATTTTTGAGAATATCAAATTAACTCTGTATTGCATTTAATAGCTTATAAGATGCTCTATTAGACGGTGGTATCGCTGCATCGATAGGTGTAAGTTAGGTGTAAGAAAGAATCTTTTTTCCCAGATTTTGACCTATTTTTGCCCAATTTTTAAGACTCTTAAAGAAATTCTGTATTGCATTTAATAGCCTATCAGATGCTCTAAAAGACGGTGGTATCGCTGAACCGATAGGTCTAAGGACTCCAACGATATTGACATTTAAAATTTTATATAGTAGTTAACTCCAGAAAATGTCTTTTTCTTGGGTTTTGAGCTATTTTTGCCCAATTTTTGAGAATATCAAATTAACTCTGTATTGCATTTAATAGCTTATAAGATGCTCTATTAGACGGTGGTATCGCTGCATCGATAGGTGTAAGTTAGGTGTAAGAAAGAATCTTTTTCCCAGATTTTGACCTATTTTTGCCCAATTTTTAAGAGTCTTAAAGAAATTCTGTATTGCACTTAATAGCCTATTAGATGCTCTAAAAGACGGTGGTATCGCTGAATCGATAGGTCTAAGGACTCCAACGATATTGACATTTAAAATTTTATATAGTAGTTAACTCCAGAAAATGTCTTTTTCTTGGGTTTTGAGCTATTTTTGCCCAATTTTTGAGAATATCAAATTAACTCTGTATTGCATTTAATAGCTTATAAGATGCTCTATTAGACGGTGGTATCGCTGCATCGATAGGTGTAAGTTAGGTGTAAGAAAGAATCTTTTTCCCAGATTTTGACCTATTTTTGCCCAATTTTTAAGAGTCTTAAAGAAATTCTGTATTGCATTTAATAGCCTATCAGATGCTCTAAAAGACGGTGGTATCGCTGAATCGATAGGTCTAAGGACTCCAACGATATTGACATTTAAAATTTTATATAGTAGTTAACTCCAGAAAATGTCTTTTTATTGGGTTTTGAGCTATTTTTGCCCAATTTTTGAGAATATCAAATTAACTCTGTATTGCATTTAATAGCTTATAAGATGCTCTATTAGACGGTGGTATCGCTGCATCGATAGGTGTAAGTTAGGTGTAAGAAAGAATCTTTTTCCCAGATTTTGACCTATTTTTGCCCAATTTTAAGGAACTCTTAAAGAAATTCTGTATTGCATTTAATAGCCTATCAGATGCTCTAAAAGACGGTGGTATCGCTGAATCGATAGGTCTAAGGACTCCAACGATATTGACATTTAAAGTTTTATATAGTAGTTAACTCCAGAAAATGTCTTTTTTCTTGGGTTTTGAGCTATTTTTGCCCAATTTTTGAGAATATCAAATTAACTCTGTATTGCATTTAATAGCTTATAAGATGCTCTATTAGACGGTGGTATCGCTGCATCGATAGGTGTAAGTTAGGTGTAAGGAAGAATCTTTTTCCCAGATTTTGACCTATTTTTGCCCAATTTTTAAGACTCTTAAAGAAATTCTGTATTGCATTTAATAGCCTATCAGATGCTCTAAAAGACGGTGGTATCGCTGAATCGATAGGTTTAAGGACTCCAACGATATTGACATTTAAAATTTTATATAGTAGTTAACTCCAGAAAATGTATTTTTCTTGGGTTTTGAGCTATTTTTGCCCAATTTTTGAGAATATCAAATTAACTCTGTATTGCATTTAATAGCTTATAAGATGCTCTATTAGACGGTGGTATCGCTGCATCGATAGGTGTAAGTTAGGTGTAAGAAAGAATCTTTTTTCCCAGATTTTGACCTATTTTTGCCCAATTTTTAAGACTCTTAAAGAAATTCTGTATTGCATTTAATAGCCTATCAGATGCTCTAAAAGACGGTGGTATCGCTGAACCGATAGGTCTAAGGACTCCAACGATATTGACATTTAAAATTTTATATAGTAGTTAACTCCAGAAAATGTCTTTTTCTTGGGTTTTGAGCTATTTTTGCCCAATTTTTGAGAATATCAAATTAACTCTGTATTGCATTTAATAGCTTATAAGATGCTCTATTAGACGGTGGTATCGCTGCATCGATAGGTGTAAGTTAGGTGTAAGAAAGAATCTTTTTCCCAGATTTTGACCTATTTTTGCCCAATTTTTAAGACTCTTAAAGAAATTCTGTATTGCATTTAATAGCCTATCAGATGCTCTAAAAGACGGTGGTATCGCTGAATCGATAGGTCTAAGGACTCCAACGATATTGACATTTAAAATTTTATATAGTAGTTAACTCCAGAAAATGTCTTTTTCTTGGGTTTTGAGCTATTTTTGCCCAATTTTTGAGAATATCAAAATAACTCTGTATTGCATTTAATAGCTTATAAGATGCTCTATTAGACGGTGGTATCGCTGCATCAATAGGTGTAAGTTAGGTGTAAGAAAGAATCTTTTTCCCAGATTTTGACCTATTTTTTCCCAATTTTTAAGACTCTTAAAGAAATTCTGTATTGCATTTAATAGCCTATCAGATGCTCTAAAAGACGGTGGTATCGCTGAATCGATAGGTCTAAGGACTCCAACGATATTGACATTTAAAGTTTTATATAGTAGTTAACTCCAGAAAATGTCTTTTTCTTGGGTTTTGAGCTATTTTTGCTCAATTTTTGAGAATATCAAATTAACTCTGTATTGCATTTAATAGCTTATAAGATGCTCTATTAGACGGTGGTATCGCTGCATCGATAGGTGTAAGTTAGGTGTAAGAAAGAATCTTTTTCCCAGATTTTGACCTATTTTTGCCAAATTTTTAAGAGTCTTAAAGAAATTCTGTATTGCATTTAATAGCCTATCAGATGCTCTAAAAGACGGTGGTATCGCTGCATCGATAGGTGTAAGTTAGGTGTAAGAAAGAATCTTTTTCCCAGATTTTGACCTATTTTTGCCCAATTTTTAAGACTCTTAAAGAAATTCTGTATTGCATTTAATAGCCTATCAGATGCTCTAAAAGGCGGTTTTATCGCTGAATCGATAGATCTAAGGACTCCAACGATATTGACATTTAAAATTGTATATAGTAGTTAACTCCAGAAAATGTCTTTTTCTTGGGTTTTGAGCTATTTTTGCTCAATTTTTGAGAATATCAAATTAACTCTGTATTGCATTTAATAGCTTATAAGATGCTCTATTAGACGGTGGTATCGCTGCATCGATAGGTGTAAGTTAGGTGTAAGAAAGAATCTTTTTCCCAGATTTTGACCTATTTTTGCCAAATTTTTAAGAGTCTTAAAGAAATTCTGTATTGCATTTAATAGCCTATCAGATGCTCTAAAAGACGGTGGTATCGCTGCATCGATAGGTGTAAGTTAGGTGTAAGAAAGAATCTTTTTCCCAGATTTTGACCTATTTTTGCCCAATTTTTAAGACTCTTAAAGAAATTCTGTATTGCATTTAATAGCCTATCAGATGCTCTAAAAGACGGTGGTATCGCTGAACCGATAGGTCTAAGGACTCCAACGATATTGACATTTAAAATTTTATATAGTAGTTAACTCCAGAAAATGTCTTTTTCTTGGGTTTTGAGCTATTTTTGCCCAATTTTTGAGAATATCAAATTAACTCTGTATTGCATTTCTGTACATTGAGGACTCTTCTTCACGTCGCTTCGAGATTATTTTCCCTACTTATCATCGCCATCGAGTCGCAGAACCATCTTATACCGCCGACAATCTAGCGGAGATTTTGAAAAAGATTTTAAACCCCTCGGTTATCAATGGCATCAGGACTAACGAACCAACAATGGGCATAATTCAACAATTGTACCCGCTGTATTTCAAAAACTATAAAATCCGGTTTACCCACACTTTGGTAGAAGACATAACTAACGAAAAAGACCAGGAAACCATCATTATAGACACACACAGACGAGCTCATAGGAACGAGAAGGAAAATAAAGCTCAGATCCTCGAGAGCTACTACTTTCCAGGCATGGCTAGGAAAATTCGGAAAATCCTCAGAATGTGTAATATCTGCAAGCAAAATAAGTATGACCGGCATCCGAACAAACCAGAAATTCAGGCTACGCCTATCCCAATATATCCAGGCGAAATAGTGCATATAGATATCTTCTCAACCGAAGGGAAGCTGGTGCTTACAGCACTCGACAAATTCTCGAAATTTGCTCAGGTAAAGGTCATAAATTCAAGAGCCGCGGAGGACATAAAGCAACCACTTCGAGAAGTGCTTTTCTCTTTCGGAATACCCAATACTGTGGTGGTTGATAACGAAAAATCATTTAGCTCGGCCTCGATCAGTTTCATGATTGAAGATGAATTTGGCATTCAAATGTTTCGAACACCTCCTTACACGAGTTCAGTCAACGGTCAAGTCGAACGCTTCCATTCCACCCTTGGAGAAATTATTGTATTGCATTTAATAGCCTATCAGATGCTCTAAAAGACGGTGGTATCGCTGCATCGATAGGTGTAAGTTAGGTGTAAGAAAGAATCTTTTTCCCAGATTTTGACCTATTTTTGCCCAATTTTTAAGACTCTTAAAGAAATTCTGTATTGCATTTAATAGCCTATCAGATGCTCTAAAAGACGGTGGTATCGCTGAATCGATAGGTCTAAGGACTCCAACGATATTGACATTTAAAATTTTATATAGTAGTTAACTCCAGAAAATGTCTTTTTCTTGGGTTTTGAGCTATTTTTGCCCAATTTTTGAGAATATCAAAATAACTCTGTATTGCATTTAATAGCTTATAAGATGCTCTATTAGACGGTGGTATCGCTGCATCGATAGGTGTAAGTTAGGTGTAAGAAAGAATCTTTTTCCCAGATTTTGACCTATTTTTGCCCAATTTTTAAGAGTCTTAAAGAAATTCTGTATTGCACTTAATAGCCTATCAGATGCTCTAAAAGACGGTGGTATCGCTGAATCGATAGGTCTAAGGACTCCAACGATATTGACATTTAAAATTTTATATAGTAGTTAACTCCAGAAAATGTCTTTTTCTTGGGTTTTGAGCTATTTTTGCCCAATTTTTGAGAATATCAAAATAACTCTGTATTGCATTTAATAGCTTATAAGATGCTCTATTAGACGGTGGTATCGCTGCATCGATAGGTGTAAGTTAGGTGTAAGAAAGAATCTTTTTCCCAGATTTTGACCTATTTTTGCCCAATTTTTAAGAGTCTTAAAGAAATTCTGTATTGCACTTAATAGCCTATCAGATGCTCTAAAAGACGGTGGTATCGCTGAATCGATAGGTCTAAGGACTCCAACGATATTGACATTTAAAATTTTATATAGTAGTTAACTCCAGAAAATGTCTTTTTCTTGGGTTTTGAGCTATTTTTGCCCAATTTTTGAGAATATCAAAATAACTCTGTATTGCATTTAATAGCTTATAAGATGCTCTATTAGACGGTGGTATCGCTGCATCGATAGGTGTAAGTTAGGTGTAAGAAAGAATCTTTTTCCCAGATTTTGACCTATTTTTGCCCAATTTTTAAGAGTCTTAAAGAAATTCTGTATTGCACTTAATAGCCTATCAGATGCTCTAAAAGACGGTGGTATCGCTGAATCGATAGGTCTAAGGACTCCAACGATATTGACATTTAAAGTTTTATATAGTAGTTAACTCCAGAAAATGTCTTTTTCTTGGGTTTTGAGCTATTTTTGCCCAATTTTTGAGAATATCAAATTAACTCTGTATTGCATTTAATAGCTTATAAGATGCTCTATTAGACGGTGGTATGGCTGCATCGATAGGTGTAAGTTAGGTGTAAGAAAGAATCTTTTTCCCAGATTTTGACCTATTTGTGCCCAATTTTTAAGACTCTTAAAGAAATTCTGTATTGCATTTAATAGCCTATCAGATGCTCTAAAAGACGGTGGTATCGCTGAATCGATAGGTCTAAGGACTCCAACGATATTGACATTTAAAATTTTATATAGTAGTTAACTCCAGAAAATGTCTTTTTCTTGGGTTTTGAGCTATTTTTGCCCAATTTTTGAGAATATCAAAATAACTCTGTATTGCATTTAATAGCTTATAAGATGCTCTATTAGACGGTGGTATCGCTGCATCGATAGGTGTAAGTTAGGTGTAAGAAAGAATCTTTTTCCCAGATTTTGACCTATTTTTGCCCAATTTTTAAGAGTCTTAAAGAAATTCTGTATTGCACTTAATAGCCTATCAGATGCTCTAAAAGACGGTGGTATCGCTGAATCGATAGGTCTAAGGACTCCAACGATATTGACATTTAAAATTTTATATAGTAGTTAACTCCAGAAAATGTCTTTTTCTTGGGTTTTGAGCTATTTTTGCCCAATTTTTGAGAATATCAAATTAACTCTGTATTGCATTTAATAGCTTATAAGATGCTCTATTAGACGGTGGTATCGCTGCATCGATAGGTGTAAGTTAGGTGTAAGAAAGAATCTTTTTCCCAGATTTTGACCTATTTTTGCCCAATTTTTAAGAGTCTTAAAGAAATTCTGTATTGCATTTAATAGCCTATCAGATGCTCTAAAAGACGGTGGTATCGCTGAATCGATAGGTCTAAGGACTCCAACGATATTGACATTTAAAATTTTATATAGTAGTTAACTCCAGAAAATGTCTTTTTATTGGGTTTTGAGCTATTTTTGCCCAATTTTTGAGAATATCAAATTAACTCTGTATTGCATTTAATAGCTTATAAGATGCTCTATTAGACGGTGGTATCGCTGCATCGATAGGTGTAAGTTAGGTGTAAGAAAGAATCTTTTTCCCAGATTTTGACCTATTTTTGCCCAATTTTAAGGAACTCTTAAAGAAATTCTGTATTGCATTTAATAGCCTATCAGATGCTCTAAAAGACGGTGGTATCGCTGAATCGATAGGTCTAAGGACTCCAACGATATTGACATTTAAAGTTTTATATAGTAGTTAACTCCAGAAAATGTCTTTTTCTTGGGTTTTGAGCTATTTTTGCCCAATTTTTGAGAATATCAAATTAACTCTGTATTGCATTTAATAGCTTATAAGATGCTCTATTAGACGGTGGTATCGCTGCATCGATAGGTGTAAGTTAGGTGTAAGGAAGAATCTTTTTCCCAGATTTTGACCTATTTTTGCCCAATTTTTAAGACTCTTAAAGAAATTCTGTATTGCATTTAATAGCCTATCAGATGCTCTAAAAGACGGTGGTATCGCTGAATCGATAGGTTTAAGGACTCCAACGATATTGACATTTAAAATTTTATATAGTAGTTAACTCCAGAAAATGTATTTTTCTTGGGTTTTGAGCTATTTTTGCCCAATTTTTGAGAATATCAAATTAACTCTGTATTGCATTTAATAGCTTATAAGATGCTCTATTAGACGGTGGTATCGCTGCATCGATAGGTGTAAGTTAGGTGTAAGAAAGAATCTTTTTTCCCAGATTTTGACCTATTTTTGCCCAATTTTTAAGACTCTTAAAGAAATTCTGTATTGCATTTAATAGCCTATCAGATGCTCTAAAAGACGGTGGTATCGCTGAACCGATAGGTCTAAGGACTCCAACGATATTGACATTTAAAATTTTATATAGTAGTTAACTCCAGAAAATGTCTTTTTCTTGGGTTTTGAGCTATTTTTGCCCAATTTTTGAGAATATCAAATTAACTCTGTATTGCATTTAATAGCTTATAAGATGCTCTATTAGACGGTGGTATCGCTGCATCGATAGGTGTAAGTTAGGTGTAAGAAAGAATCTTTTTCCCAGATTTTGACCTATTTTTGCCCAATTTTTAAGACTCTTAAAGAAATTCTGTATTGCATTTAATAGCCTATCAGATGCTCTAAAAGACGGTGGTATCGCTGAACCGATAGGTCTAAGGACTCCAACGATATTGACATTTAAAATTTTATATAGTAGTTAACTCCAGAAAATGTCTTTTTCTTGGGTTTTTGAGCTATTTTTGCCCAATTTTTGAGAATATCAAATTAACTCTGTATTGCATTTAATAGCTTATGAGATGCTCTATTAGACGGTGGTATCGCTGCATCGATAGGTGTAAGCTAGGTGTAAGAAAGAATCTTTTTTCCCAGATTTTGACCTATTTTTGCCCAATTTTTAAGACTCTTAAAGAAATTCTGTATTGCATTTAATAGCCTATCAGATGCTCTAAAAGACGGTGGTATCGCTGAACCGATAGGTCTAAGGACTCCAACGATATTGACATTTAAAATTTTATATAGTAGTTAAATCCAGAAAATGTCTTTTTTCCCAGATTTTGACCTATTTTTGCCCAATTTTTAAGACTCTTAAAGAAATTCTGTATTGCATTTAATAGCCTATCAGATGCTCTAAAAGACGGTGGTATCGCTGAACCGATAGGTCTAAGGACTCCAACGATATTGACATTTAAAATTTTATATAGTAGTTAACTCCAGAAAATGTCTTTTTCTTGGGTTTTGAGCTATTTTTGCTCAATTTTTGAGACTCTTAAAGAAATTCTGTATTGCATTTAATAGCCTATCAGATGCTCTAAAAGACGGTGGTATCGCTGAACCGATAGGTCTAAGGACTCCAACGATATTGACATTTAAAATTTTATATAGTAATAAACTCCAGAAAATGTCTTTTTCTTGGGTTTTGAGCTATTTTTGCTCAATTTTTGAGAATATCAAATTAACTCTGTATTGCATTTAATAGCTTATAAGATGCTCTATTAGACGGTGGTATCGCTGCATCGATAGGTGTAAGTTAGGTGTAAGAAAGAATCTTTTTCCCAGATTTTGACCTATTTTTGCCCAATTTTTAAGACTCTTAAAGAAATTCTGTATTGCATTTAATAGCCTATCAGATGCTCTAAAAGACGGTGGTATCGCTGAACCGATAGGTCTAAGGACTCCAACGATATTGACATTTAAAATTTTATATAGTAGTTAACTCCAGAAAATGTCTTTTTCTTGGGTTTTGAGCTATTTTTGCCCAATTTTTGAGAATATCAAAATAACTCTGTATTGCATTTAATAGCTTATAAGATGCTCTATTAGACGGTGGTATCGCTGCATCGATAGGTGTAAGTTAGGTGTAAGAAAGAATCTTTTTCCCAGATTTTGACCTATTTTTGCCCAATTTTTAAGAGTCTTAAAGAAATTCTGTATTGCATTTAATAGCCTATCAGATGCTCTAAAAGACGGTGGTATCGCTGAACCGATAGGTCTAAGGACTCCAACGATATTGACATTTAAAATTTTATATAGTAATAAACTCCAGAAAATGTCTTTTTCTTGGGTTTTGAGCTATTTTTGCTCAATTTTTGAGAATATCAAATTAACTCTGTATTGCATTTAATAGCTTATAAGATGCTCTATTAGACGGTGGTATCGCTGCATCGATAGGTGTAAGTTAGGTGTAAGAAAGAATCTTTTTCCCAGATTTTGACCTATTTTTGCCCAATTTTTAAGACTCTTAAAGAAATTCTGTATTGCATTTAATAGCCTATCAGATGCTCTAAAAGACGGTGGTATCGCTGAACCGATAGGTCTAAGGACTCCAACGATATTGACATTTAAAATTTTATATAGTAGTTAACTCCAGAAAATGTCTTTTTCTTGGGTTTTGAGCTATTTTTGCCCAATTTTTGAGAATATCAAAATAACTCTGTATTGCATTTAATAGCTTATAAGATGCTCTATTAGACGGTGGTATCGCTGCATCGATAGGTGTAAGTTAGGTGTAAGAAAGAATCTTTTTTTCCCAGATTTTGACCTATTTTTGCCCAATTTTTAAGACTCTTAAAGAAATTCTGTATTGCATTTAATAGCCTATCAGATGCTCTAAAAGACGGTGGTATCGCTGAACCGATAGGTCTAAGGACTCCAACGATATTGACTTTTAAAATTTTATATAGTAGTTAACTCCAGAAAATGTCTTTTTCTTGGGTTTTGAGCTATTTTTGCCCAATTTTTGAGAATATCAAATTAACTCTGTATTGCATTTAATAGCTTATAAGATGCTCTATTAGACGGTGGTATCGCTGCATCGATAGGTGTAAGTTAGGTGTAAGAAAGAATCTTTTTCCCAGATTTTGACCTATTTTTGCCCAATTTTTAAGAGTCTTAAAGAAATTCTGTATTGCATTTAATAGCCTATCAGATGCTCTAAAAGACGGTGGTATCGCTGAACCGATAGGTCTAAGGACTCCAACGATATTGACATTTAAAATTTTATATAGTAATAAACTCCAGAAAATGTCTTTTTCTTGGGTTTTGAGCTATTTTTGCTCAATTTTTGAGAATATCAAATTAACTCTGTATTGCATTTAATAGCTTATAAGATGCTCTATTAGACGGTGGTATCGCTGCATCGATAGGTGTAAGTTAGGTGTAAGAAAGAATCTTTTTCCCAGATTTTGACCTATTTTTGCCCAATTTTTAAGAGTCTTAAAGAAATTCTGTATTGCATTTAATAGCCTATCAGATGCTCTAAAAGACGGTGGTATCGCTGCATCGATAGGTGTAAGTTAGGTGTAAGAAAGAATCTTTTTCCCAGATTTTGACCTATTTTTGCCCAATTTTTAAGACTCTTAAAGAAATTCTGTATTGCATTTAATAGCCTATCAGATGCTCTAAAAGGCGGTTTTATCGCTGAATCGATAGATCTAAGGACTCCAACGATATTGACATTTAAAATTGTATATAGTAGTTAACTCCAGAAAATGTCTTTTTCTTGGGTTTTGAGCTATTTTTGCCCAATTTTTGAGAATATCAAAATAACTCTGTATTGCATTTAATAGCTTATAAGATGCTCTATTAGACGGTGGTATCGCTGCATCGATAGGTGTAAGTTAGGTGTAAGAAAGAATCTTTTTCCCAGATTTTGACCTATTTTTGCCCAATTTTTAAGACTCTTAAAGAAATTCTGTATTGCATTTAATAGCCTATCAGATGCTCTAAAAACGGTGGTATCGCTGAATCGATAGGTCTAAGGACTCCAACGATATTGACATTTAAAATTTTATATAGTAATTAACTCCAGAAAATGTCTTTTTCTTGGGTTTTGAGCTATTTTTGCCCAATTTTTGAGAATATCAAACTAACTCTGTATTGCATTTAATAGCTTATAAGATGCTCTATTAGACGGTGGTATGGCTGCATCGATAGGTGTAAGTTAGGTGTAAGAAAGAATCTTTTTCCCAGATTTTGACCTATTTTTGCCCAATTTTTAAGACTCTTAAAGAAATTCTGTATTGCATTTAATAGCCTATCAGATGCTCTAAAAGACGGTGGTATCGCTGAATCGATAGGTCTAAGGACTCCAACGATATTGACATTTAAAATTTTATATAGTAGTTAACTCCAGAAAATGTCTTTTTCTTGGGTTTTGAGCTATTTTTGCCCAATTTTTGAGAATATCAAATTAACTCTGTATTGCATTTAATAGCTTATAAGATGCTCTATTAGACGGTGGTATCGCTGCATCGATAGGTGTAAGTTAGGTGTAAGAAAGAATCTTTTTCCCAGATTTTGACCTATTTTTGCCCAATTTTTAAGACTCTTAAAGAAATTCTGTATTGCATTTAATAGCCTATCAGATGCTCTAAAAGACGGTGGTATCGCTGAACCGATAGGTCTAAGGACTCCAACGATATTGACATTTAAAATTTTATATAGTAGTTAACTCCAGAAAATGTCTTTTTCTTGGGTTTTGAGCTATTTTTGCCCCATTTTTGAGAATATCAAATTAACTCTGTATTGCATTGAATAGCTTATGAGATGCTCTATTAGACGGTGGTTGTTGATGCTTCAAATCATGATAAAATAATCTATTGTAATATTATTAATCTGTTTTATAATTGTTAAATTTACTTGGCATCACTTAGTTGACTAATTTTATAAACTTTGAAATTGTGGAATTTAAGCTTTAATTTAACTCTATAAAAGGGAGAATAAAATCGGAAAAAGAGGATTCAAAAAAGGAATACGTAGTTGTTTAAATTATTTTATTTGAAAGTCCAAAAAACGCTTTGGACATTTTTTGGTGCCGAAACCCGGGACAATAGTTATAGTTGTTGAAGTCCCCATCAGTTAATTTAATTTAAATAAAAACTGAGTGGAAATTCACCATCGGAAAGGCAAAGAAGCTGGCAACAACTGGACCACAAGGAACATACCTCACTTTTCAACGAAAAGAATATCAGCGCGGGAAACACAGCCACCAAGCAGAAATTGTGGGGGAAAATTACAATTGATGGTAAAGTTGTTTCAATTTAAAATATATGAGCTGCATATGCAAGTTAAAGTTTTATTTATTAACTTTTTTTAAAAAATATATTTTGGGAGCTATGCTCCTTTATTACTCGACGATTACTTTAAAACTAAAACACAAAACTGAATCTTATTCTATCTTAACCTACGGTGCAACTTGGGAACGTGAAGGAATGTGGGAATTGATGGAGATAACCAAACATCTCGGGTGACGAGTGTTCGGCATGGGAACGCAATTCAGGTGCTGCTCGGGCTGAGTCGATGTCAAGTGGAGTCGCGCTTGGTTGGTGCCGTGCGCAATCCGTGGAATGCACTGGTGTCAGATGGAACCGTTGTGATGGTGCATTGGTGCCGTGTGCAGTCTGGGGAATGTGGAGTGTGACCGGATGTGCGGTGACTTATGTTGCCTTAACTCTTCCCCTCTTAAACGTCTGACGTCCTCGTCTGCGGTCAATCAGAAGAATGGGATCTGACTCAGCCTGGATACTCTTGGATCCTTACCTTGATCGTCGGTGGCGTTTTCAACTGCCTTTGTTGCGGCATCTGCTGAATGGGTTTCCGATGAGTTTACTGGTTGTGGTTGAATTACTATTTTTGTATTTCTATTTGCACGTTTGATGAATAAAGAGCCCAGAATGATAAGCGTAAGTATAATGACAGCTGATGACAGTCCAAAGTTAATTAGCTGCTTCCTCGAATTCTCGTTGTCGATGGTCCCTATGAACTCCCTATTGGTAAGGTGCAGCTCTTTTACCATTTCTAAGGACAGGCTTTCTTCGAAGTTCGTTGTTAGGGGTGGTGGCTGCAGCAATGCTGGTATTGGCTGTATTACGGCAACCTCTGTTGAAGAGAATGTGGTTTCGTCAACTTTTACGGTAGCATTTTGGAACTGGATGATGAAGGATCCAGTTAGGTTCATCTCATTGTTGTCGATTTGTACAGTGCCGTTGAATTGATTAAAGAATAGCGTTCCACTGGCTATCTCTTCCACGGATGGTAGGTGCTGATTGTTTATGGAAATACAGGATGAGGGTGAATTGCTGAGGAGATTGGGGAGGCAGGAAGTGTTACCCAAATCTATAATACTATTCCTATTACATATTGTTAAATTTTGAAAGGAGTTACAATAGTTCTTTATTCCAAATATCGATTTACTACATTTAAGAATTGTTTTATAATCTATTTTATTTATAATCTTGCCCTTCTTTATGGGTCTTACAACTAACTTTTTGCATGTTTCATTCCTTGTTGTCGGAATGTCAATTATATATAAAATTTTTGAATTACTTACTGCTATCCTTACATCGCTAAACTCTAACATTTGATCGATACTTAAGTAAGGTAACTTATTTCTAGTTATAATCTTTTTAATTAGTTTCTCTTCTAAATTTGTCAACATATATGTGTTTATAACATTGGCCTTGGCCAATAGTCAATATTAGTTACGTCTTCTTTTATAATGTCTATTTTGCTCTTCATTACGAGCGAGTATTCTTTTTTTAAGTTAATTTCTGTTTTTAGCTTATTTAGAATTTCATTTTCCGTTTTGGCCAAATCATTAAATTTCTTTTGAATAATGTCATTGATTAAAATTTGCCTATTGTTACCTTTTGCCAACTGATTTATTTTTGATGTTAAGAGTTTCAGATCCTCGTGATCGGGAGACCCCGCGATCCACTTCCAGGCGGAGCCCAAGAAGTCCAACGACCTTTTAATTTTATTAGTTAGTTTAGTTGGTTAGACTTACTATTAATATGTCGTTGCGTTTGTTCTATGTCGTTCATCATAAAAGGGTACATCGGGTCTTTGTCACTAAATTTCTTTGTCACCGTCTCGTTGATGTCCTTCAGTAAATCTTCGTATACGTCTAAGTTTATAACATGAATAATTTTAAAGTGACCGTCTTCTAGCAGTCAAGTTCCGTTGTCTAAAGTCAGTAACTGTGCATTGGAATAGTCGAATATCTGATAGTCGGTCAGTGCGTTTCCTACCAATGTTGTCAGTCTAAAAAGAAAGTTCTAATTTTTAATGTGTGCTTTGTGTATGATTCGCCCAGATTTAGTTAATACGGTGGTAGCCCTACTTTCTGCCACTATTTCCTTTTTATATCTGGCTGTAAGCTTGGATCCCAAGCGTCTATTTATCTTGACATAAACAATGTCTCCTGGCTGATAAGATTTTATGGTCTGTCTATTTTTATTGTGATATAACAAATCCCTATCTTGTTTTTCCGCAATTTTCCTTAAGTTTTCTATTCTGTTTTTCTCAAGCTGCATCGGATCAGTGCTTACTCTTCTACCAAAGAAGGCTTCTATCGGCCTTTTTCCCGTGACCGAGTGTATAGAAAAGTTATAGGCATAAGCCGCTTTTTCGAGAAGATCCGTAAAGGAATTGTGGATATTTTCCGCTTTTAAGCATCTCATAATTTCTCCAAGGGTGGAATGGAAGCGTTCGACTTGACCGTTGACTGAACTCGTGTAAGGAGGTGTTCGAAACATTTGAATGCCAAATTCATCTTCAATCATGAAACTGATCGAGGCCGAGCTAAATGATTTTTCGTTATCAACCACCACAGTATTGGGTATTCCGAAAGAGAAAAGCACTTCTCGAAGTGGTTGCTTTATGTCCTCCGCGGCTCTTGAATTTATGACCTTTACCTGAGCAAATTTCGAGAATTTGTCGAGTGCTGTAAGCACCAGCTTCCCTTCGGTTGAGAAGATATCTATATGCACTATTTCGCCTGGATATATTGGGATAGGCGTAGCCTGAATTTCTGGTTTGTTCGGATGCCGGTCATACTTATTTTGCTTGCAGATATTACACATTCTGAGGATTTTCCGAATTTTCCTAGCCATGCCTGGAAAGTAGTAGCTCTCGAGGATCTGAGCTTTATTTTCCTTCTCGTTCCTATGAGCTCGTCTGTGTGTGTCTATAATGATGGTTTCCTGGTCTTTTTCGTTAGTTATGTCTTCTACCAAAGTGTGGGTAAACCGGATTTTATAGTTTTTGAAATACAGCGGGTACAATTGTTGAATTATGCCCATTGTTGGTTCGTTAGTCCTGATGCCATTGATAACCGAGGGGTTTAAAATCTTTTTCAAAATCTCCGCTAGATTGTCGGCGGTATAAGATGGTTCTGCGACTCGATGGCGATGATAAGTAGGGAAAATAATCTCGAAGCGACGTGAAGAAGAGTCCTCAATGTCCAGAATGATCTGATTCTTGAAAGCGTTTAGTGGGGTTTCTACTGTGTAAATTAGGTTATGGTTTGAACTTAAAGCACTATGGACAGTTGAAGTAAGGGAATTAACTTGTGTTGCTTGGGGTGGTCGCGAAAGTGCGTCTGCAACAACATTGCACCTGCCGGGTTTATATTGAAGGTTGTAATCATACTCTTCCAGGATCGCCTTCCATCTCTTCATCTTACTATTATTGTTCTTATTGCTAAGAGCAAATGTAAGAGGTTGATGGTCGGTAAAGATTTCTACGTGAGCTGAACCGTAAAGGTAATTTCGCAGTGTGTTTAGAGCCCATATGATTGCCAGCATTTCTTTTTCGTTTGCGGCGTAGTGCTCCTCTGTCTTGCTCAATGTCCTAGAGATGAAAGTTATTGGTCTGCCGTCCTGTGACAGGACTGCGCCAATAGCGTAACCGGATGCGTCGGTAGTTAATTCAAAGTGCTTAGTATAGTCGGGATATGATAGCATCACATCTCGGGAAGTTAAAGAATTTTTAATTTTGTTAAAAGCCTCGCATGCTTCTGGATTTAATTGGACTAGTTTTTTGGTAGACTGATGTTTTGAAACGCGGCCATCTTCGCCACGAAGGAGTGCTGTGAAAGGTTTTGCGAGTTTCGCATAATCCTTGACGAAGCGGCGATAATATCCCGCGAGTCCAAGGAATGATCGGAGGTCTTTTAATGTCCTAGGTAGTGGGAAATTGTTTATTGCGTTAACCTTGTCAGGATTTGTTTTAATGCCCTTATTCGAAACGATAAAACCTAAAAATTCTACTTCCTCCTTGAAAAACTTGCATTTATCCAACTGGACTTTCATATTTGCCCCGCTTAATGTTTGAAAGATAAATTTCAGGTGATCTAAATGCTCTGACTCACTTTTACTGTAGATGATTATGTCATCAATATACACGAAACATATTTTCCCGATGTGTTCGTGAAGTATGTCGTCCAGAGCTCGCTGAAATATTGACGGTGCGTTCTTTAGTCCAAAGGGGAGTCGTGTGAACTCAAATTTTCCATTGCTAATGGAGAAAGCCGTCTTTTCAATGTCCCCTTCCATGAGTGGTATTTGGTGAAATCCGCTCTTTAAATCAAGAACGGAGAAAAATTTATTTTCGCCCAGTTGCGAAAGGACTTCATTAATTTCGGGGATCGGGTACCGATCAGCAATTGTCACCGAATTAAGCTTCCGGTAATCTATGACTAGCCGGTACTGCTTGTTCCCTGAAGAGTCAGGTTTTTTGGGGACAATCCATACTGGGGAATTGTACGGGGAGCGGGATGGTCTTATGATCCCGTCTTCAAGGAGTTTCTGGATTTGGTTTTGTACCTCGTCCTTAAGAGCTTGAGGATATGGGTAGAATTTAGTGTACACAGGAGAGTCTGAGGTAGTTCGAATTTCTCCAAGCACTCTCGTGGTGTAGGTGAGCTTTTCGTCAGGTTCTATGAACAGATCGGAAAAATCCCTGACTAGTGATTCTATTGCAGTTTGTTGAGTGGCGGACATGTGAGATTTGTCGATGTTAATGGCGTTTACGCACTGCGTTTCTAGCTGCTTGATTTTTATTTTGATTCCGTTCGCAATACTCATGTAACCTTCTTTTACATGGACGACAGCGGAAAGATCTTTTAGACTGTCGTTGCCCAGTATTGCGTGGAATGACCTGAGTGTGGGAAGGAGGAAAAATTTAATTTTGGGGTCGCGTAATCCGAATAAGTTTGCTTCAACGTGGTGAGTTATTTCCACGCTTCCACCAACTGAGTTTGCATAAAAGCGGTTGTCGTTAGGCTTGGGGTTGTCTACTAGATTTGGTTGTATGTAGTTTTGACTGGATCCCGTGTCGACGAGAATTCTGATAATTTTGCTTCTCTTCGTTCTACTTTCAAAGTAAGGCAACGAAGAGGTCGTTAACCTAAAAAATGTAGATCCGTGCAATCAATTGGATCATTCGGGTGTAAGTTGTCGTTGTCTGTAGGGTCATAGGTGGCAACATATTCAGTAAGGGATTGTGAGTAGTTATGGTCATCATTTGTCGGCATGGTATGGTATTCGGTCTCGGTGAAGGATGGTCGGTAGCTGAGGTTATCGGTTGTCGGCATAACTTGGTGTTCGGCTACTTCCTCGGCTGAGATATGGAAGTTCTTTTGTTCGTACTTATTCAGGGGAAAGCGTTGAGCTTGCAGTTGGTTAGGAATATTCGGTCGCCTAGCTTGATTGCTTCGAGCATTCTCGTTTGTCTCTTGTTTTATGAAACGACTCTGGTTGGAGAAGCCGGGTCTGGGCTGGAAAGCGGGTCGAGGTTGGAAAGAGGGATGTGCATTCATGTTGGGAAATCTCTGATAACTAGGATTAGTCCGCGATTGGAAGTGGGGTTGCTGATTGGCATTGGTGTTGGTCGCGTTACCAAGGTTTCGGGGGTAACTCTCCTGGGGTTGAGAGTGAGGGTAAAAGCGTTGGTTGGGATAGGTCGGTGTTGGTTGATTTTGCCTAAAAGGGAGATTCTGGGTAGGAGTGAAGTTGTGCTTGCGTGGTAAAAAGTGGGGTGATTGGAGAAGAGGTTTCCTTGGGGCACCTTGGAAATGGTTCCTGAAGCTCTGGTTTTCGAGCTTAAGGCAGAGATGCAGGGCTTGAGGTAAGTCCACGGGCTCTCTAATACCAAGAAGCCTTGGTAAGTCACCTCTCAAACCTCGGATAAAGGTATCTAGCGCCTTATCTTTATAGGTCTGGGTTAGTAACCTCATCGATTCCGCGGATATATCCATGCAGGATATTTTGTTGAGGATAAGAGTAAGATGGGAGTAGATTGTTTGGTAGAAAGATTGAATAGAGTTATTTCCCTGCATGAGGGAAGTCATTTGATGCTCTAATGTGCTCACATCACGCTTATCGGCGTATTGCATGGTGAGGCACTGGCAGATACTTTCCCAGTTGAGTGCAGTATTATATGACTCCAAGACTGCGTCGGCTTGGCCGGTTATTTTGTTCCTGATCACGTTGAGAATCCCGTAATATTTGGGGGTTCCTCGGGTGTGTTCGTATATCTGGAGGACACGCTCAACACTCTTCTTCCAAGAGGAGAACTCAGCTGCGTCACCAGAAAAATTTCGCAAGCACCGAACCACGTCAGGCACCTTGTCCAGCTCATCTAATCTATCGCGATGCTCTGGTAAGATCGTTTGATCTACACCTTGGTAGCGTTGCGAGTATGGGTTCAGGACGCTTTGAACAAGGTTGCGGCCTTGCTG
This sequence comes from Merodon equestris, assembly GCA_958301585.1. NCBI lineage: Eukaryota > Metazoa > Arthropoda > Insecta > Diptera > Syrphidae > Merodon > Merodon equestris. The sequence continues at coordinate 185,474,788 of OY284413.1, read as the reverse complement.
GTATATGCTGAAGATACGGCTGACTATGGACGTTATTAATGCATCCAATTCGGGAGTAGTTCGGACCTCGGGACAATCGGGGTTAGTAGTAGTAGAATGGTAGGACGTATTAGGATCCACAGCACCTAATAGATTGGTGGTGGAACCGGAGCTACGGGGATTAGGCGGTATTTGATCTGAGGTGGAAAGACTAATTGGGGGGTCACTTTGCTGGCTGGTAGAAGGTCCTTGACCTTGTGATCTTAGAATAGGCATTCTGATTTAAGAAATAATCGGTAACAGAGTAGACAAAATTTTTGTTGCACAAAACAGAAATTATATACCTCTTTTACGTATGTGTAAATATATTCGCCTAAATATACGTTTTTTCTTTCTTACTTTTCTTCTATTTTATTTAACGATAGTATCTTTTCTCTCACTTATTTATTGAAATTTCTGTATATTAAATAGGAGGGAGAGAAAAACAAAATTTAAATTTCTACAATATACTGATGACGATGTGGTCCATCGTTGATTTTCCTCTCGGGTTCGTTGGAATGGGTGGTGCGGCTAGTTCCTACGAACTTCCGTTTTGCTCACTGTGTCCAATTTTTCTTTTTTTTTACTGTTCACGGTGGGCTACTAAGGGGCCCTTGCGTTTTTCACCACAACACAATTCCGGGGGACCAGTAGGTGCGGTACGAAAGTTACGCTTTCTTTTAGCAGGCGCGGCGGCTACTTTAGGCGACTGGCACTGGTTATACGTTCGAGGCGGAACAAAAAAAAATTTCCCAGGCGCGGCGGCTACTTTAGGCGACTGGCACTGGTTATACGTTCGAGGCGGAACAAAAAAAAATTTTTTTTTTTTTCAAGCGCGGCGGCTACTTTAGGCGACTGGCTTTTAATAACGCACTCCGGATAACTATAGCGTAAACTTTTTTAAAACACTCGCAACACTACTGGTCCCTGCTCGGGCGCCAGTTAAAGTTTTATTTATTAACTTTTTTTAAAAAATATATTTTGGGAGCTATGCTCCTTTATTACTCGACGATTACTTTAAAACTAAAACACAAAACTGAATCTTATTCTATCTTAACCTACGGTGCAACTTGTCAACGTGAAGGAATGTGGGAATTGATGGAGATAACCAAACATCTCGGGTGACGAGTGTTCGGCATGGGAACGCAATTCAGGTGCTGCTCGGGCTGAGTCGGTGTCAAGTGGAGTCGCGCTTGGTTGGTGCCGTGCGCAATCCGTGGAATGCACTGGTGTCAGATGGAACCGTTGGGATGGTGCATTGGTGCCGTGTGCAGTCTGGGGAATGTGGAGTGTGACCGGATGTGCGGTGACTTATGTTGCCTTAACTTGCATAGGCTATCCTATATATAAATACATAATATACCTATTACCTACGCATAAGACAAAGGCTTATTATATACATATATATATAATACATATATTATTAAATTGCGGGATTTGAAATTCTAAATCAAAGGCTTTTTGTGCTTTTGGTGAATTCACCAAACTAACGTTTGATTCACGATCTTCGTTAAGAAGCTTTTTTATTGTACATCTTGGTTTAGCACAGACAGCACAAGAGTGCGTGGAAATTTTTGTTGGGTTAGATAGTTGTGCTATTACTTTCGAGTGACCTCTGTTGAGCAACTTCTTCATTAGAGGAGAAGCTTTTGTTCTCGTTGCTGTAATTCGCCAGCTCGGCCTTGGACTGGTACTCTCAATTGTAACATTGAATTTCTGGATGTTCGTCAATTACAAAAAAAAATATTTCGTTGTTAGTAAATTGAATTCGAACTCAGATAAGAAGTTGTTGGTTTCTGTTACATATCGAATAATTAGCTGATAGCCAATATGAGCACGTCAGAAAATGAATATGAGGAAAGAGGAGAGGCGAATGAACAGGAGTATAGAGAGCAGGCGGGTTTAAAGGGGTTAGATAGTCAACAGCGTCGTCAATTAGCTGAGCTTAAAGTCTTAAGAGCTACAACAAAAGCAAATATAACTAGGCTTAGAAAACTTATTAAAGAAAAGGGCTCAATCATTTCTGTTACGGAATTATAGTGTCGACTAGGGATTCTCGAATCCTATTTCAAACAGAACCTTAATGTACAAATGTCAATCGAGAAAATGAATGTGGTTGGAGAAGAAAAATCGAATGCTACAAGCAGAGCGGAAGTTGAAGATTTATATGTCGCCACCAAATCAGATATTTTAGTGTTGTTAGCAGAGAAAAAGCCAAATGCTGGGATATGTGACAATTTGAATGCTAGTCTGCTTCCGGTGCAACATTTTCAGAGGTCTTCAAGACTAGAGACAATCAAATTGCCGTCATTTTCCGGCAAATTTTCTGAATTCCCAAATTTCATAGGTCTCTTTAATAGTCTAGTAGACAAAGATAGTTCACTGGATGATTTACAGAAACTTAATTATTTGAAAAACTGTTTATTGGGACCGGCCTTGAATGCGATAAGGGAATTCGATATGACGGCAGAGAACTATGACAAGGCTCTCAACCGATTAAAACAAAGATATGACAACAAAGCCATGATGTTCCAAGAGCACATTAATGGGATTCTGCAAATTCCAAAAATGTCAAAATGCTCTGCGGCTGGTTTGCGAAATTTGGAAGATAGTTTCAACACACATCTTTCTGCGATGCTCAGCATTGGAAATTACCAAGACATTGCAGAATCGATCTTAATTTCTTTTGCTCTAGACAAGGTTGATGTAGAGACGAAGGCTAAGTGGGATGAAATAGTCGATTATTCTAAGATACCATCATGGTTAGATTTTTCCAAATTGTTAGATCGTCGTTGTCAGACACTAGAGGCAAGGGAGGTTAAAATGTATCAGGCGAAGTCTAAGACAAACAACAATAACATTCAAGGTCGTTCTCGCAATACGTATAGAAGCCAAGCATCGAACAATTCATTGGTTGTTAATAAGGCAATGCGCGAGTTTTGCCAATCGAGTACACATGACATTGTTGTGTGTCCAGACTTCAACCAGCTACCAGTTGGTGATCGCTTCAAGGAAGTCAAACGTCGTGTCTTGTGTATTAACTGTTTAGAAAAAGGACATTCAGTAAGAAGATGCAGCTCAAAGAAATGCTCTATATGTTCTCTGCCACATCATCGATTACTTCACCGGTTCGCAGCGAACAGTATGAATGAGGAAGCTTCCGAAAGAGATGTGGCACCAAATGCAAGCACCAGTTGTACTAGTACTGTAATCGCGAATGCATGTGAGGAAGGTAGCGCAAAAGTAATTTTAGCGACTGCCATTGTTTATATAAGGGGTCGGTTTGGTAAATTTCAACCAGTCCGCGCGCTGTTAGATTCTGCGTCGCAATTGAATTTCATTACTGAAGATATGGTTCAGAAACTTAAGTTGCATAAAACTCGAACACAAACTTTCGTGTCTGGAATAGGAAAAACAAATTCAGTTGTGCAATATAAGACAGAGGCAAGTTGTAAGTCAGGAGTTTCTAACTATGAGTTAAATTTGGACTTGCTAATTCTTAAATCTATCACCAACATCCAACCTGAAAAGGAAATGGACATATCCAACTGGAAGATGCCTACGAATGTCTCTCTGGCCGATCCTTATTTCAACATTCCCAGTCGTATAGATCTTTTAATTGGTGCTGATAGTTTTTTTCATCTTCTTTGCATCGGACAGATAAGGCTTGGTTCTCAGTTGCCAGTGTTGCAGAAAACGTTACTTGGCTGGATAGTCTTCGGAAGCTATGGATTGTCTGACATTCCCCAGGCTTCCTGCATGTTGGTTGGTTGCTCTGATCCTGAAGAGATTTCGTTGAATGAAGCAGTGAAGAAGTTCTGGGAAATGGAGGAAGTATCCGGGAAACCATCTTTTAAGTCGTTAGAAGAAGAAGAGTGTGAGAAGAAGTTTTTAGAAAGCGTAAGGCGTGAAAACGATGGCCGGTTTGCGGTAAAAATTCTCCTTGACCCAAAAAGAGGGCAGCTGGGAGATTCGTTGAGTCAGGCCAGGAAACGATATTTTAATCTTGAAAAGCGGCTCCAGAAAAACGAAAATGTTCGAAGAGCGTATAATGCGTTCATGGATGAATACGAGAAGCTCGGGCACATGGAAGTGGTTCCAAAGGACCAAGTTCCCCTGATTCGATATTTTGCCCCTCATCAATTCGTTCTTAGGCCTGATTCGTTGACTACTAAGCTCAGGGTTGTGTTTGACTGTAGCGTTAAAACTTCTTCTAATGCATCGTTGAATGACCTTCTTTTAAAAGGACCAGTGATACAGGACGACCTATATGACATTGTGCTACGTTTAAGGTCATATAAATTTGCAATTACTGCAGATATCTGCAAAATGTATCGTCAAATTTTAGTTGATAAAGAAGATCAAAACTATCAATGTATTTTATGGAGAACACAGTCACAAGAGGAGTTGCTAGCGTATAGGTTAAAGACTGTCACTTACGGGACTACTTCGGCTCCTTACATTGCAACAAAATGTTTAAAAATGCTGGCAGAGGAACATGTATCCCAATGTCCAATAGGTGCAAGGGTTCTAAGCGAAGATTTTTATATGGATGATATGATCACAGGTGCTGATACACTGGAGGATATTTATGCGATCTATCATGAAACTAGGCATATACTTGAAACTGCTGGGTTTGATTTGAGAAAGTGGTGCAGTAATGACGCTAGGGTTGTTAGAAAGATCTCTGATAATGAGCTTATTGAAAGGTCGTTGCGTATCAATGACAAGGATGTTATCAAAGCGTTGGGTATAGTATGGAACCCATTAAGAGATGATCTTCAATATGTTGCCCCGAATATAGATTTTTCTAAGCCCATAACAAAAAGAAATGCGTTGTCAGAACTTTCCCAAATATTCGACCCCTTAGGATTGGTAAACCCCATCGTCGTAAAGGGTAAAATCCTAATGCAGAATTTATGGATCTCTAAATGTAACTGGGACGAATCTATTCCAATGGAGATATACTCACAATGGAAGGAATTTCGTAAGGACATAGCAAATCTGAACAATATAAAAGTGCCCAGATATATTCACTACTCACGGCAATCAAATATTAAAGTCGAGGTCCATGGATTTGCTGATGCATCAATTCGTGCGTACGGCTGTGCGGTATATTCGCGGACCGTCGATACTTTCGGCAATATTAAATGTAACTTGTTGAGTGCCAAATCAAAAGTAGCACCTATAAAAACTAAATCGCTTCCACGGTTGGAATTATGTGCAGCAGTTTTACTAGTTGACTTGGTGCTAAGAGTCTTATCAAATCTAGTCGAAAACATCGAGGAGATTTTTCTGTGGACAGATTCTGAAATTGTTCTACGCTGGATTGCGGCACACCCATCCTCTTGGGAGATCTTCGTTGCCAATAGGGTCTCCAAAATACAGTCCGAGCTGCCAGCGGCAATTTGGAGACACGTCGGTTCTAAGTCTAATCCAGCTGATATAATATCTCGTGGTGCATACGTATCGGAATTAATCCAAAGTATGTGGTTCAGTGGCCCACCATTTTTGTACTTATCCATGGAAAATTGGCCAAAACCAAAGGCATTTCTTCGTCCAATTGAGCTAGAAACCAACAACCCTATTGTTCTGCTGACAAAGAGAGTTTCAAATGATTTTGCCGAGCATTTCGTACGTTTTAATAGCTATCAAAAGACAATTCGTATATTCGCCCACGTAGTTCGATTTATCAATTCATTTAAACGAAAGTCATCTAATTCAAATGCTAACCCCCCCGCAAGGCGTAAATCATCCCAACTAACAGCAGAAGAACTCGAAGAATCTCTAATGCGAATAATTTGGAATCTTCAACAAACACATTTCCAGGAGGAAATTGATGATTTAAATAGAAAAAAGAAGATTAGCCCAAAGAGTGTCATCGGCAGCCTCAATCCCTTCCTTGATGATGTACACTCATTAGAACTCTTAAGAGTTGGTGGGCGTTTGCTGAATGCGAACCTACCTTATAGCGTCAAATGTCCTATTCTCCTTCCCAAAAATTCCTTGTTTGTACATAATCTTGTTGTCCATTTGCATGTCACTAACTTTCATGCAGGTATCCAAGCTCTGGTGGCCATTATAAGGCAGCGCTTCTGGATTATCAACGCTCGAAATATAGCAAAAAAAACAGTCTCCTCATGCCATCATTGTTTTCGGTACAAACCGAAACTTCTAAATCAGATCATGGGTGATCTGCCAACCAACCGGGTGACGGAATCCAGGCCGTTTTTAAGATCAGGTGTGGATTTTTGTGGACCTTTCCAAATTTCACAAGGGCGGCGTGGTTATTGCACACATAAGGCCTATGTGGCAGTATTTATTTGTTTTGCTACAAAGGCGGCCCACTTGGAAATCGTTTCGGATCTGTCGACACAAGGCTTTCTGGCAGCCCTAAAACGATTTGTTGCACGACGTGGCCTTTGTGAAGAAATCCATTGCGACAATGGAACAAACTTTATTGGGGCTCGAAATGAGCTTAAGGAATTATATACCGTAGTTCTGGAACAGCAGAAGGAGAACATTCTCTCATCATGGTGTGCGTTGCATCGTATAAAGTTCGTGCACATCCCCCCCCGAGCACCACATTTTGGAGGTTTATGGGAAGCTGCAGTTAAGTCGGCCAAATCTCATCTTTACCGGACCGTAAAGCACACTTTCCTAACATACGAAGAATTCTCCACCGTAATAGCTGAAATAGAGGGGATTATGAATTCGCGTCCACTTTGTGTCATGGGGCCAGATCCAAACGACGAACAAGTTCTCACTCCTGGCCATTTTCTAATTGGCGATGCTTTAAATTGTATTCCAGAACCTAGTATGCCAGAGGATACACCACCATTAAAACGGTGGCGTCGACTTACTCAGATCAAGCAGCACTTTTGGAAAAGATGGGCTAAGGAGTACTTATTGGAGCTACAGCAGCGAGCGAAATGGAAAACTGCTTGCAATAATGCTACAGTGGGTACTGTGGTATTGATCAGCGATGACAATTTACCACCTCAGCAATGGCTCCTTGGAAGAATCGAGCGGCTAATCGCCGGCGCAGATGGGAAAGTTCGCGTTGCTGATATAAGAGCCAAAGGTACTATTTTGAGAAGACCGATTCATCGATTGGCCCCCTTGCCGAATTGTTGAAGGCCCGTTCATACCGGCAGATCCTTCAAGGCGGGCAGTATGTTGATGCTTCACATCATGATAAAATAATCTATTGTAATATTATTAATCTGTTTTATAATTGTTAAATTTACTTGGCATCACTTAGTTGACTAATTTTATAAACTTTGAAATTGTGGAATTTAAGCTTTAATTTAACTCTATAAAAGGGAGAATAAAATCGGAAAAAGAGGATTCAAAAAAGGAATACGTAGTTGTTTAAATTATTTTATTTGAAAGTCCAAAAAACGCTTTGGACAGTGGTATCGCTGCATCGATAGGTGTAAGTTAGGTGTAAGAAAGAATCTTTTTCCCAGATTTTGACCTATTTTTGCCCAATTTTGAAGACTCTTAAAGAAATTCTGTATTGCATTTAATAGCCTATCAGATGCTCTAAAAGACGGCAGTATCGCTGAATCGATAGGTCTAAGGATTCCAACGATATTGACATTTAAAATTTTATATAGTAGTTAACTCCAGAAAATGTCTTTTCTTGGGTTTTGAGCTATTTTTGCCCAATTTTTGAGAATATCAAATTAACTCTGTATTGCATTTAATAGCTTATAAGATGCTCTATTAGACGGTGGTATCGCTACATCGATAGGTGTAAGTTAGGTGTAAGAAAGAATCTTTTTTCCCAGATTTTGACCTATTTTTGCCCAATTTTTAAGACTCTTAAAGAAATTCTGTATTGCATTTAATAGCCTATCAGATGCTCTAAAAGACGGTGGTATCGCTGAACCGATAGGTCTAAGGACTCCAACAATATTGACATTTAAAATTTTATATAGTAGTTAACTCCAGAAAATGTCTTTTCTTGGGTTTTGAGCTATTTTTGCCCAATTTTTGAGAATATCAAATTAACTCTGTATTGCATTTAATAGCTTATAAGATGCTCTATTAGACGGTGGTATCGCTACATCGATAGGTGTAAGTTAGGTGTAAGAAAGAATCTTTTTTCCCAGATTTTGACCTATTTTTGCCCAATTTTTAAGACTCTTAAAGAAATTCTGTATTGCATTTAATAGCCTATCAGATGCTAACTCCAGAAAATGTCTTTTTCTTGGGTTTTGAGCTATTTTTGCCCAATTTTTGAGAATATCAAATTAACTCTGTATTGCATTTAATAGCTTATAAGATGCTCTACTAGTCGGTGGTATCGCTGCATCGATAGGTGTAAGTTAGGTGTAAGAAAGAATCTTTTTCCCAGATTTTGACCTATTTTTGCCCAAATTTTAAGAATCTTAAAGAAATTCTGTATTGCATTTAATAGCCTATCAGATGCTCTAAAAGACGGTGGTATCGCTGAATCGATAGGTCTAAGGACTCCAACGATATTGACATTTAAAATTTTATATAGTAGTTAACTCCAGAAAATGTCTTTTTCTTGGGTTTTGAGCTATTTTTGCCCAATTTTTGAGAATATCAAATTAACTCTGTATTGCATTTAATAGCTTATAAGATGCTCTATTAGACGGTGGTATCGCTGCATCGATAGGTGTAAGTTAGGTGTAAGAAAGAATCTTTTTCCCAGATTTTGACCTATTTTTGCCCAATTTTTAAGACTCTTAAAGAAATTCTGTATTGCATTTAATAGCCTATCAGATGCTCTAAAATACGGTGGTATCGCTGAACCGATAGGTCTAAGGACTCCAACGATATTGACATTTAAAATTTTATATAGTAGTTAACTCCAGAAAATGTCTTTTTCTTGGGTTTTTGAGCTATTTTTGCCCAATTTTTGAGAATATCAAATTAACTCTGTATTGCATTTAATAGCTTATGAGATGCTCTATTAGACGGTGGTATCGCTGAATCGATAGGTCTAAGGACTCCAACGATATTGACATTTAAAATTTTATATAGTAGTTAACTCCAGAAAATGTCTTTTTCTTGGGTTTTGAGCTATTTTTGCCCAATTTTTGAGAATATCAAATTAACTCTGTATTGCATTTAATAGCTTATGAGATGCTCTATTAGACGGTGGTATCGCTGCATCGATAGGTGTAAGTTAGGTGTAAGAAAAAATCGTTTTTCCCAGATTTTGACCTATTTTTGCCCAATTTTTAAGACTCTTAAAGAAATTCTGTATTGCATTTAATAGCCTATCAGATGCTCTAAAAGACGGTGGTATCGCTGAATCGATAGGTCTAAGGACTCCAACGATATTGACATTTAAAATTTTATATAGTAGTTAACTCCAGAAAATGTCTTTTTCTTGGGTTTTGAGCTATTTTTGCCCAATTTTTGAGAATATCAAATTAACTCTGTATTGCATTTAATAGCTTATGAGATGCTCTATTAGACGGTGGTATCGCTGCATCGATAGGTGTAAGTTAGGTGTAAGAAAAAATCGTTTTTCCCAGATTTTGACCTATTTTTGCCCAATTTTTAAGACTCTTAAAGAAATTCTGTATTGCATTTAATAGCCTATCAGATGCTCTAAAAGACGGTGGTATCGCTGAATCGATAGGTCTAAGGACTCCAACGATATTGACATTTAAAATTTTATATAGTAGTTAACTCCAGAAAATGTCTTTTTTCCCAGATTTTGACCTATTTTTGCCCAATTTTTAAGACTCTTAAAGAAATTCTGTATTGCATTTAATAGCCTATCAGATGCTCTAAAAGACGGTGGTATCGCTGAACCGATAGGTCTAAGGACTCCAACGATATTGACATTTAAAATTTTATATAGTAGTTAACTCCAGAAAATGTCTTTTTCTTGGGTTTTTGAGCTATTTTTGCCCAATTTTTGAGAATATCAAATTAACTCTGTATTGCATTTAATAGCTTATGAGATGCTCTATTAGACGGTGGTATCGCTGCATCGATAGGTGTAAGCTAGGTGTAAGAAAGAATCTTTTTTCCCAGATTTTGACCTATTTTTGCCCAATTTTTAAGACTCTTAAAGAAATTCTGTATTGCATTTAATAGCCTATCAGATGCTCTAAAAGACGGTGGTATCGCTGCATCGATAGGTCTAAGGACTCCAACGATATTGACATTTAAAATTTTATATAGTAGTTAACTCCAGAAAATGTCTTTTTCTTGGGTTTTGAGCTATTTTTGCCCAATTTTTGAGAATATCAAATTAACTCTGTATTGCATTTAATAGCCTATCAGATGCTCTAAAAGACGGTGGTATCGCTGAATCGATAGGTCTAAGGACTCCAACGATATTGACATTTAAAATTTTATATAGTAGTTAACTCCAGAAAATGTCTTTTTCTTGGGTTTTGAGCTATTTTTGCCCAATTTTTGAGAATATCAAATTAACTCTGTATTGCATTTAATAGCTTATAAGATGCTCTATTAGACGGTGGTATCGCTGCATCGATAGGTCTAAGGACTCCAACGATATTGACATTTAAAATTTTATATAGTAGTTAACTCCAGAAAATGTCTTTTTCTTGGGTTTTGAGCTATTTTTGCCCAATTTTTGAGAATATCAAATTAACTCTGTATTGCATTTAATAGCCTATCAGATGCTCTAAAAGACGGTGGTATCGCTGAATCGATAGGTCTAAGGACTCCAACGATATTGACATTTAAAATTTTATATAGTAGTTAACTCCAGAAAATGTCTTTTTTCCCAGATTTTGACCTATTTTTGCCCAATTTTTAAGACTCTTAAAGAAATTCTGTATTGCATTTAATAGCCTATCAGATGCTCTAAAAGACGGTGGTATCGCTGAACCGATAGGTCTAAGGACTCCAACGATATTGACATTTAAAATTTTATATAGTAGTTAACTCCAGAAAATGTCTTTTTCTTGGGTTTTTGAGCTATTTTTGCCCAATTTTTGAGAATATCAAATTAACTCTGTATTGCATTTAATAGCTTATGAGATGCTCTATTAGACGGTGGTATCGCTGCATCGATAGGTGTAAGCTAGGTGTAAGAAAGAATCTTTTTTCCCAGATTTTGACCTATTTTTGCCCAATTTTTAAGACTCTTAAAGAAATTCTGTATTGCATTTAATAGCCTATCAGATGCTCTAAAAGACGGTGGTATCGCTGCATCGATAGGTCTAAGGACTCCAACGATATTGACATTTAAAATTTTATATAGTAGTTAACTCCAGAAAATGTCTTTTTCTTGGGTTTTGAGCTATTTTTGCCCAATTTTTGAGAATATCAAATTAACTCTGTATTGCATTTAATAGCCTATCAGATGCTCTAAAAGACGGTGGTATCGCTGAATCGATAGGTCTAAGGACTCCAACGATATTGACATTTAAAATTTTATATAGTAGTTAACTCCAGAAAATGTCTTTTTCTTGGGTTTTGAGCTATTTTTGCCCAATTTTTGAGAATATCAAATTAACTCTGTATTGCATTTAATAGCTTATGAGATGCTCTATTAGACGGTGGTATCGCTGCATCGATAGGTGTAAGTTAGGTGTAAGAAAAAATCGTTTTTCCCAGATTTTGACCTATTTTTGCCCAATTTTTAAGACTCTTAAAGAAATTCTGTATTGCATTTAATAGCCTATCAGATGCTCTAAAAGACGGTGGTATCGCTGAATCGATAGGTCTAAGGACTCCAACGATATTGACATTTAAAATTTTATATAGTAGTTAACTCCAGAAAATGTCTTTTTTCCCAGATTTTGACCTATTTTTGCCCAATTTTTAAGACTCTTAAAGAAATTCTGTATTGCATTTAATAGCCTATCAGATGCTCTAAAAGACGGTGGTATCGCTGAACCGATAGGTCTAAGGACTCCAACGATATTGACATTTAAAATTTTATATAGTAGTTAACTCCAGAAAATGTCTTTTTCTTGGGTTTTGAGCTATTTTTGCCCAATTTTTGAGAATATCAAATTAACTCTGTATTGCATTTAATAGCTTATGAGATGCTCTATTAGACGGTGGTATCGCTGCATCGATAGGTGTAAGTTAGGTGTAAGAAAGAATCTTTTTCCCAGATTTTGACCTATTTTTGCCCAATTTTTAAGACTCTTAAAGAACTTCTGTATTGCATTTAATAGCCTATCAGATGCTCTAAAAGACGGTGGCATCGCTGAATCGATAGGTCTAAGGACTCCAACGATATTGACATTTAAAATTTTATATAGTAGTTAACTCCAGAAAATGTCTTTTTCTTGGGTTTTGAGCTATTTTTGCCCAATTTTTGAGAATATCAAAATAACTCTGTATTGCATTTAATAGCTTATAAGATGCTCTATTAGACGGTGGTATCGCTGCATCGGTAGGTCTAAGGACTCCAACGATATTGACATTTAAAATTTTATATAGTAGTTAACTCCAGAAAATGTCTTTTTCTTGGGTTTTGAGCTATTTTTGCCCAATTTTTGAGAATATCAAATTAACTCTGTATTGCATTTAATAGCCTATCAGATGCTCTAAAAGACGGTGGTATCGCTGAATCGATAGGTCTAAGGACTCCAACGATATTGACATTTAAAATTTTATATAGTAGTTAACTCCAGAAAATGTCTTTTTCTTGGGTTTTGAGCTATTTTTGCCCAATTTTTGAGAATATCAAATTAACTCTGTATTGCATTTAATAGCTTATAAGATGCTCTATTAGACGGTGGTATCGCTGCATCGATAGGTGTAAGTTAGGTGTAAGAAAGAATCTTTTTCCCAGATTTTGACCTATTTTTGCCCAATTTTTAAGACTCTTAAAGAAATTCTGTATTGCATTTAATAGCCTATCAGATGCTCTAAAAGACGGTGGTATCGCTGAATCGATAGGTCTAAGGACTCCAACGATATTGACATTTAAAATTTTATGTAGTAGTTAACTCCAGAAAATGTCTTTTTCTTGGGTTTTGAGCTATTTTTGCCAATTTTTGAGAATATCAAATTAACTCTGTATTGCATTTAATAGCTTATAAGATGCTCTATTAGACGGTGGTATCGCTGCATCGATAGGTGTAAGTTAGGTGTAAGAAAGAATCTTTTTCCCAGATTTTGACTTATTTTTGCCCAATTTTTAAGACTCTTAAAGAAATTCTGTACTGCATTTAAGAGCCTATCAGATGCTCTAAAAGACGGTGGTATCGCTGAATCGATAGGTCTACGGACTCCAACGATATTGACATTTAAAATTTTATATAGTAGTTAACTCCAGAAAATGTCTTTTTCTTGGGTTTTGAGCTATTTTTGCCCAATTTTTGAGAATATCAAATTAACTCTGTATTGCATTTAATAGCTTATAAGATGCTCTATTAGACGGTGGTATCGCTGCATCGATAGGTGTAAGTTAGGTGTAAGAAAGAATCTTTTTTCCAGATTTTGACCTAATTTTGCCCAATTTTTAAGACTCTTAAAGAAATTCTGTATTGCATTTATTAGCCTATCAGATGCTCTAAAAGATGGTGGTATCGCTGAACCGATAAGTCTAAGGACTCCAACGATATTGACATTTAAAATTTTATATAGTAGTTAACTCCAGAAAATGTCTTTTTCTTGGGTTTTGAGCTATTTTTGCCCAATTTTTGAGAATATCAAATTAGCTCTGTATTGCATTTAATAGCTTATAAGATGCTCTATTAGACGGTGGTATCGCTGCATCGATAGGTGTAAGTTAGGTGTAAGAAAGAATCTTTTTCCCAGATTTTGACCTATTTTTCCCCAATTTTTAAGACTCTTAAAGAAATTCTGTATTGCATTTAATAGCCTATCAGATGCTCTAAAAGACGGTGGTATCGCTGAATCGATAGGTCTATGGACTCCAACGATATTGACATTTAAAATTTTATATAGTAGTTAACTCCAGAAAATGTCTTTTTCTTGGGTTTTGAGCTATTTTTGCCCAATTTTTGAGAATATCAAATTAACTCTGTATTGCATTTAATAGCTTATAAGATGCTCTATTAGACGGTGGTATCGCTGCATCGATAGGTGTAAGTTAGGTGTAAGAAAGAATCTTTTTCCCAGATTTTGACCTATTTTTGCCCAATTTTTAAGACTCTTAAAGAAATTCTGTATTGCATTTAATAGCCTATCAGATGCTCTAAAAGACGGTGGTATCGCTGAATCGATAGGTCTAAGGAATCCGACGATATTGACATTTAAAATTTTATTTAGTAGTTAACTCCAGAAAATGTCTTTTTCTTGGGTTTTGAGCTATTTTTGCCCAATTTTTGAGAATATCAAATTAACTCTGTATTGCATTTAATAGCTTATAAGATGCTCTATTAGACGGTGGTATCGCTGCATCGATAGGTGTAAGTTAGGTGTAACAAAGAATCTTTTTCCCAGATTTTGACCTATTTTTGCCCAATTTTTAAGACTCTTAAAGAAATTCTGTATTGCATTTAATAGCTTATCAGATGCTCTAAAAGACGGTGGTATCGCTGAACCGATAAGTCTAAGGACTCCAAAGATATTGACATTTAAAATTTTATATAGTAGTTAACTCCAGAAAAAGTCTTTTTCTTGGGTTTTGAGCTATTTTTGCCCAATTTTTGAGAATATCAAATTAACTCTGTATTGAATTTAATAGCTTATAAGATGCTCTATTAGACGGTGGTATCGCTGCATCGATAGGTGTAAGTTAGGTGTAAGAAAGAATCTTTTTCCCAGATTTTGACCTATTTTTGCCCAATTTTAAGACTCTTAAAGAAATCCTGTATTGCATTTAATAGCCTATCAGATGCTCTAAAAGACGGTGGTATCGCTGAATCGATAGGTCTAAGGACTCCAACGATATTGACATTTAAAATTTTATATAGTAGTTAACTCCAGAAAATGTATTTTTCTTGGGTTTTGAGCTATTTTTGCCCAATTTTTGAGAATATCAAATTAACTCTGTATTGCATTTAATAGCTTATAAGATGCTCTATTAGACGGTGGTATCGCTGCATCGATAGGTGTAAGTTAGGTGTAAGAAAGAATCTTTTTCCCAGATTTTGACCTATTTTTGCCCAATTTTTAAGACTCTTAAAGAAATTCTGTATTGCATTTAATAGCCTATCAGATGCTCTAAAAGACGGTGGTATCGCTGAACCGATAGGTCTAAGGACTCCAACGATATTGACATTTAAAATTTTATATAGTAGTTAACTCCAGAAAATGTCTTTTTCTTGGGTTTTGAGCTATTTTTGCCCAATTTTTGAGAATATCAAATTAACTCTGTATTGCATTTAATAGCTTATAAGATGCTCTATTAGACGGTGGTATCGCTGCATCGATAGGTGTAAGTTAGGTGTAAGAAAGAATCTTTTTCCCAGATTTTGACCTATTTTTGTCCAATTTTTAAGACTCTTAAAGAAATTCTGTATTGCATTTAATAGCCTATCAGATGCTCTAAAAGACGGTGGTATCGCTGAATCGATAGGTCTAAGGACTCCAACGATATTGACATTTAAAATTTTATATAGTAGTTAACTCCAGAAAATGTCTTTTTCTTGGGTTTTGAGCTATTTTTGCCCAATTTTTGAGAATATCAAATTAACTCTGTATTGCATTTAATAGCTTATAAGATGCTCTATTAGACGGTGGTATCGCTGCATCGATAGGTGTAAGTTAGGTGTAACAAAGAATCTTTTTCCCAGATTTTGACCTATTTTTGTCCAATTTTTAAGACTCTTAAAGAAATTCTGTATTGCATTTAATAGCCTATCAGATGCTCTAAAAGACGGTGGTATCGCTGAATCGATAGGTCTAAGGACTCCAACGATATTGACATTTAAAATTTTATATAGTAGTTAACTCCAGAAAATGTCTTTTTCTTGGGTTTTGAGCTATTTTTGCCCAATTTTTGAGAATATCAAATTAACTCTGTATTGCATTTAATAGCTTATAAGATGCTCTATTAGACGGTGGTATCGCTGCATCGATAGATGTAAGTTAGGTGTAAGAAAGAATCTTTTTCCCAGATTTTGACCTATTTTTGCCCAATTTTTAAGACTCTTAAAGAAATTCTGTATTGCATTTAATAGCCTATCAGATGCTCTAAAAGACGGTGGTATCGCTGAATCGATAGGTCTAAGGACTCCAACGACATTGACATTTAAAATTTTATATAGTAGTTAACTCCAGAAAATGTCTTTTTCTTGGGTTTTGAGCTATTTTTGCCCAATTTTTGAGAATATCAAATTAACTCTGTATTGCATTTAATAGCTTATAAGATGCTCTATTAGACGGTGGTATCGCTGCATCGATAGGTGTAAGTTAGGTGTAAGAAAGAATCTTTTTCCCAGATTTTGACCTATTTTTGCCCAATTTTTAAGACTCTTAAAGAAATTCTGTATTGCATTTAATAGCCTATCAGATGCTCTAAAAGACGGTGGTATCGCTGAATCGATAGGTCTAAGGAATCCAACGATATTGACATTTAAAATTTTATTTAGTAGTTAACTCCAGAAAATGTCTTTTTCTTGGGTTTTGAGCTATTTTTGCCCAATTTTTGAGAATATCAAATTAACTCTGTATTGCATTTAATAGCTTATAAGATGCTCTATTAGACGGTGGTATCGCTGCATCGATAGGTGTAAGTTAGGTGTAACAAAGAATCTTTTTCCCAGATTTTGACCTATTTTTGCCCAATTTTTAAGACTCTTAAAGAAATTCTGTATTGCATTTAATAGCCTATCAGATGCTCTAAAAGACGGTGGTATCGCTGAATCGATAGGTCTAAGGACTCCAACGATATTGACATTTAAAATTTTATATAGTAGTTAACTCCAGAAAATGTCTTTTTCTTGGGTTTTGAGCTATTTTTGCCCAATTTTTGAGAATATCAAATTAACTCTGTATTGCATTTAATAGCTTATAAGATGCTCTATTAGACGGTGGTATCGCTGCATCGATAGGTGTAAGTTAGGTGTAAGAAAGAATCTTTTTCCCAGATTTTGACCTATTTTTGCCCAATTTTTAAGACTCTTAAAGAAATTCTGTATTGCATTTAATAGCCTATCAGATGCTCTAAAAGACGGTGGTATCGCTGAATCGATAGGTCTAAGGACTCCAACGACATTGACATTTAAAATTTTATATAGTAGTTAACTCCAGAAAATGTCTTTTTCTTGGGTATTGAGCTATTTTTGCCCAATTTTTGAGAATATCAAATTAACTCTGTATTGCATTTAATAGCTTATAAGATGCTCTATTAGACGGTGGTATCGCTGCATCGATAGGTGTAAGTTAGGTGTAAGAAAGAATCTTTTTCCCAGATTTTGACCTATTTTTGCCCAATTTTTAAGACTCTTAAAGAAATTCTGTATTGCATTTAATAGCCTATCAGATGCTCTAAAAGACGGTGGTATCGCTGAATCGATATGTCTAAGGACTCCAACGATATTGACATTTAAAATTTTATATAGTAGTTAACTCCAGAGAATGTCTTTTTCTTGGGTTTTGAGCTATTTTTGCCCAATTTTTGAGAATATCAAATTAACTCTGTATTGCATTTAATAGCTTATAAGATGCTCTATTAGACGGTGGTATCGCTGCATCGATAGGTGTAAGTTAGGTGTAAGAAAGAATCTTTTACCCAGATTTTGACCTATTTTTGCCCAATTTTTAAGACTCTTAAAGAAATTCTGTATTGCATTTAATAGCCTATCAGATGCTCTAAAAGACGGTGGTATCGCTGAATCGATAGGTCTAAGGACTCCAACGATATTGACATTTAAAACTTTATATAGTAGTTAACTCCAGAAAATGTCTTTTTCTTGGGTTTTGAGCTATTTTTGCCCAATTTTTGAGAATATCAAATTAACTCTGTATTGCATTTAATAGCTTATAAGATGCTCTAAAAGACGGTGGAATCGCTGAATCGATAGGTCTAAGTACTCCAACGATATTGACATTTAAAATTTTATATAGTAGTTAACCCTTTGTAGGGCAAAATAAAAAAAATTTAAAATACGTAGTGAAAAATGTTAATTAAAAGAAATAAAAATACACGTGTTTCTGGAAAATCTTATTTTTTTTATATATTTGAAGAAAACGGACTTTAAGGGTGTGTGACAGAAATGTCACATTGCATTATAAGGGTAACTTAGCTTAGGTGAAATTGTTTAAAATAATTATTGTGTTTATTATAAACAGAGCGACCCCACATTTCACGCACATTGTTTGTGAGACACCAGAGCATTTAGGAAATTTGCAGCGTATTCTCTTTTCTGTCCAAACAGGCCAGTGTCCTGTTTGATTTTGCCTGATTGCCACTGGAGGAACATGTTGTGCTGGACTTTTGTGTCGTTTTGCCTGAATTTCGTTTTCGATAGATCGACGGTTTTTTTTACTCGATGCTACACCCAGCTTACATAAAGTTGTTGCAACTGTAAGCCGAAAATCAGCCGAATTCAAACATTTGTCCTGCAAGCCCTTTGCTCCATTAATTTTTTTTGTTTAGTAGCCATGCATTTGCCATAGTCAAATCCAGAAAATGGCAAAACATGCGAACCTGCCACCTTTTACTGCGAAGCTGAATTTTGTAGCGTCCCATGATGCTATCGATTAGATCCACGCCACCCATGTGGCGATTGTATTCCCCAACAATATTTGGACGATCAATTGACACGTAACGCTAGGTCTTTTTATCGTACCTCCTCACCTGTGCTTTTGGCATTTCTCCTACAAAACTTGATGCCAAGTTAACCACCTTATTGTCTTTCCAGGCAACGGTTGCTACATCCACACCGTTAACATCACCAACAGAATAGCCTCTGTCTTTTTTGGTATCTTTGTCTGTTGGTAATTTGCAATCTGGAATCCTGTTTCGACGTACAGTACAAAGACTCCGTATACCATTTTTTGACAAATATTGTATCAATTGCAAAGTTGTAAAAAAATTATCAAAATACAACCTGTAATTTTGGTTGTGAGGTATATTTCGTGATAGACGCATGACAATATTTGAAGATGCGCCTAGATCTGGTTCGTCGGGCAGTAAAACATCTTCTGAGCCAGTTTCGGGTTCTATGTTAGACGCAAATCCAGAGACTCCACTAAGAACGTAAATCTTATATCCCCATTTGTGTGGCTTTTTTGGATTATATCTTTTCAAGTTGTTTCTTGCTTTCGTAGAACATATTTGCTCATCGACGCAAAGATATTGCTCTAATGGAATTTTTGCAAATGTTTGGTTAAATTTTTGAACAAGTGGTTTAAGTTTGAAGAGCCTGTCGAATTCCAGATGTTGTCGGGGAAAATTTTTTGAATTGTCATTGAAATGTACAATATAAATTGTCGAATGCTTTCAAACATCTTTACGGGCATTACTTCTTGAATTAAAGGAGTTCCAATTGTGCCATTCCAATGACTGGTAACTCGGGGAAGGTGGATCAAAGACATGACATTCACTATGCCAATAAATTGTTGGATATCCGATGTGGAAACTCGAAAACTATTATTGGGGTCATTTGATTGATTTTTTGTTGCTTTTTAGGATGTGACATAGATGGCGTTCCTTGCGGTGGAGCAGAAGATGCGGACGGATCAGGTTCATTGTCTTCTAAAATATGAATAATCTCAGGAAGGTTAACTTCATCATCTTCATTTTCATCGCTAAAAAACTGCTCTTGCTCTATCCCGTTTTCTGCTTGATAATCCGGATCTGCAACACTGTCATCATCATCTTCCATGCCATCTCCGCTTTCTTCGTATGCATTCAACTTTTTGGCTATTTCGTCTTCCGGTAGAGGTCAGAAAGCCATTCTAAAAATGAAAACAAGTGTTTCATACTATAAGCCTCTTTACAAAGAAATGCTTGCCCTTGTTAGGCAATGTGACATTTCTGGTACAAACACGACAGAAAGTCAAACTCATCGACGGCATTCAGTTACAAAAAAACCGAAACTAGACCACAAAGTATGTGTACTTACCTTATATATTTTCGAAAAGTTTATAGTATTTATCACGTTTTTATATATTTTACTGATTTTTATTGATTCCTTAAAAACACGTGGGTTGCTTAACAAGATCAGTCGACGAATGACGGCGGTTACGCGGAGCTAACGGGATCAACATTTTTCCTGTTAAACTCAGTTGATACATCGGTTTGTCACAGATAGCCTACTTCGATTCAAAATGGATTTGAAAAAATATTTCAATTTTAATAGGCAAAGAATCGGTTTGTGACAGATATGTCACACAGCGCTACAAAGGGTTAACTCCAGAAAATGTCTTTTTCTTGGGTTTTGAGCTATTTTTGCCCAATTTTTGAGAATATCAAATTAACTCTGTATTGCATTTAATAGCTTATAAGATGCTCTATTAGACGGTGGTATCGCTGCATCGATAGGTGTAAGTTAGGTGTAAGAAGGAATCTTTTTCCCAGATTTTGACCTATTTTTGCACAATTTTTAAGGCTCTTAAAGAAATTCTGTATTGCATTTAATAGCCTATCAGATGCTCTAAAAGACGGTGGTATCGCTGAATCGATAGGTCTAAGGACTCCAACGATATTGACATTTAAAATTTTATATAGTAGTTAACTCCAGAAAATGTCTTTTTTCCCAGATTTTGACCTATTTTTGCCCAATTTTTAAGACTCTTAAAGAAATTCTGTATTGCATTTAATAGCCTATCAGATGCTCTAAAAGATGGTGGTATCGCTGAATCGATAGGTGTAAGGACTCCAACGATATTGACATTTAAAACTTTATATAGCAGTTAACTCCAGAAAATGTCTTTTTCTTGGGTTTTGAGCTATTTTTGCCCAATTTTTGAGAATATCAAATTAACTCTGTATTGCATTTAATAGCTTATAAGATGCTCTATTAGACGGTGGTATCGCTGCATCGATAGGTGTAAGTTAGGTGTAAGAAGGAATCTTTTTCCCAGATTTTGACCTATTTTTGCCCAATTTTTAAGACTCTTAAAGAAATTCTGTATTGCATTTAATAGCCTATCAGATGCTCTAAAAGACGGTGGTATCGCTGAATCGATAGGTCTAAGGACTCCAACGATATTGACATTTAAAATTTTATATAGTAGTTAACTCCAGACAATGTCTTTTTTCCCAGATTTTGACCTATTTTTGCCCAATTTTTAAGACTCTTAAAGAAATTCTGTATTGCATTTAATAGCCTATCAGATGCTCTAAAAGACGGTGGTATCGCTGAATCGATAGGTGTAAGGACTCCAACGATATTGACATTTAAAACTTTATATAGCAGTTAACTCCAGAAAATTTCTTTTTCTTGGGTTTTGAGCTATTTTTGCCCAATTTTTGAGAATATCAAATTAACTCTGTATTGCATTTAATAGCTTATAAGATGCTCTATTAGACGGTGGTATCGCTGCATCGATAGGTGTAAGTTAGGTGTAAGAAGGAATCTTTTTCCCAGATTTTGACCTATTTTTGCCCAATTTTTAAGACTCTTAAAGAAATTCTGTATTGCATTTAATAGCCTATCAGATGCTCTAAAAGACGGTGGTATCGCTGAATCGATAGGTCTAAGGACTCCAACGATATTGACATTTAAAATTTTATATAGTAGTTAACTCCAGACAATGTCTTTTTTCCCAGATTTTGACCTATTTTTGCCCTATTTTTAAGACTCTTAAAGAAATTCTGTATTGCATTTAATAGCCTATCAGATGCTCTAAAAGACGGTGGTATCGCTGAATCGATAGGTCTAAGGACTCCAACGATATTGACATTTAAAATTTTATATAGTAGTTAACTCCAGAAAATGTCTTTTTCTGGGTTTTGAGCTATTTTTGCCCAATTTTTGAGAATATCAAATTAACTCTGTATTGCATTTAATAGCTTATAAGATGCTCTATTAGACGGTGGTATCGCTGCATCGATAGGTGTAAGTTAGGTGTAAGAAAGAGAATCTTTTTCCCCGATTTTGACCTATTTTTGCCCAATTTTTAAGACTCTTAAAGAAATTCTGTATTGCATTTAATAGCCTATCAGATACTCTAAAAGACGGTGGTATCGCTGAATCGATAGGTCTAAGGACTCCAACGATATTGACATTTAAAATTTTATATAGTAGTTAACTCCAGAAAATGTCTTTTTTCCCAGATTTTGACCTATTTTTGCCCAATTTTTAAGACTCTTAAAGAAATTCTGTATTGCATTTAATAGCCCATCAGATGCTCTAAAAGACGGTGGTATCGCTGAATCGATAGGTCTAACGACTCCAACGATATTGACATTTAAAATTTTATATAGTAGTTAACTCCAGAAAATGTATTTTTCTTGGGTTTTGAGCTACTTTTGCCCAATTTTTGAGAATATCAAATTAACTCTGTATTGCATTTAATAGCTTATAAGATGCTCTATTAGACGGTGGTATCGCTGCATCGATAGGTGTAAGTTAGGTGTAAGAAAGAATCTTTTTCCCAGATTTTGACCTATTTTTGCCCAATTTTTAAGACTCTTAAAGAAATTCTGTATTGCATTTAATAGCCTATCAGATGCTCTAAAAGACGGTGGGATCGCTGAATCGATAGGTCTAAGGACTCCAACGATATTGACATTTAAAATTTTATATAGTAGTTAACTCCAGAAAATGTCTTTTTCTTGGGTTTTGAGCTATTTTTGCCCAATTTTTGAGAATATCAAATTAACTCTGTATTGCATTTAATAGCTTATAAGATGCTCTATTAGACGGTGGTATCGCTGCATCGATAGGTGTAAGTTAGGTGTAAGAAAGAATCTTTTTCCCAGATTTTGACCTATTTTTGCCCAATTTTTAAGACTCTTAAAGAAATTCTGTATTGCATTTAATAGCCTATCAGATGCTCTAAAAGACGGTGGTATCGCTGAATCGATAGGTCTAAGGACTCCAACGATATTGACATTTAAAATTTTATATAGTAGTTAACTCCAGAAAATGTCTTTTTTCCCAGATTTTGACCTATTTTTGCCCAATTTTTAAGACTCTTAAAGAAATTCTGTATTGCATTTAATAGCCTATCAGATGCTCTAAAAGACGGTGGTATCGCTGAATCGATAGGTCTAAGGACTCCAACGATATTGACATTTAAAATTTTATATAGTAGTTAACTCCAGAAAATGTCTTTTTCTTGGGTTTTGAGCTATTTTTGCCCAATTTTTGAGAATATCAAATTAACTCTGTATTGCATTTAATAGCTTATAAGATGCTCTATTAGACGGTGGTATCGCTGCATCGATAGGTGTAAGTTAGGTGTAAGAAAGAATCTTTTTCCCAGATTTTGACCTATTTTTGCCCAATTTTTAAGACTCTTAAAGAAATTCTGTATTGCATTTAATAGCCTATCAGATGCTCTAAAAGACGGTGGTATCGCTGAATCGATAGGTCTAAGGACTCCAACGATATTGACATTTAAAATTTTATATAGTAGTTAACTCCAGAAAATGTCTTTTTCTTGGGTTTTGAGCTATTTTTGCCCAATTTTTGAGAATATCAAATTAACTCTGTATTGCATTTAATAGCTTATAAGATGCTCTAAAAGACGGTGGTATCGCTGAATCGATAGGTCTAAGGACTCCAACGATATTGACATTTAAAATTTTATATAGTAGTTAACTCCAGAAAATGTCTTTTTCTTGGGTTTTGAGCTATTTTTGCCCAATTTTTGAGAATATCAAATTAACTCTGTATTGCATTTAATAGCTTATAAGATGCTCTATTAGACGGTGGTATCGCTGAATCGATAGGTCTAAGGACTCCAACGATATTGACATTTAAAATTTTATATAGTAGTTAACTCCAGAAAATGTCTTTTTCTTGGGTTTTGAGCTATTTTTGCCCAATTTTTGAGAATATCAAATTAACTCTGTATTGCATTTAATAGCTTATAAGATGCTCTATTAGACGGTGGTATCGCTGCATCGATAGGTGTAAGTTAGGTGTAAGAAAGAATCTTTTTCCCAGATTTTGACCTATTTTTGCCCAATTTTTAAGACTCTTAAAGAAATTCTGTATTGCATTTAATAGCCTATCAGATGCTCTAAAAGACGGTGGTATCGCTGAATCGATAGGTCTAAGGACTCCAACGATATTGACATTTAAAATTTTATATAGTAGTTAAATCCAGAAAATGTCTTTTTTCCCAGATTTTGACCTATTTTTGCCCAATTTTTAAGACTCTTAAAGAAATTCTGTATTGCATTTAATAGCCTATCAGATGCTCTAAAAGACGGTGGTATCGCTCAATCGATAGGTCTAAGGACTCCAACGATATTGACATTTAAAATTTTATATAGTAGTTAACTCCAGAAAATGTCTTTTTCTTGGGTTTTGAGCTACTTTTGCCCAATTTTTGAGAATATCAAATTAACTCTGTATTGCATTTAATAGCTTATAAGATGCTCTATTAGACGGTGGTATCGCTGCATCGATAGGTGTAAGTTAGGTGTAAGAAAGAATCTTTTTGCCAGATTTTGACTTATTTTTGCCCAATTTTTAAGACTCTTAAAGAAATTCTGTATTGCATTTAATAGCCTATCAGATGCTCTAAAAGACGGTGGTATCGCTGAATCGATAGGTCTAAGGACTCCAACGATATTGACATTTAAAATTTTATATAGTAGTTAACTCCAGAAAATGTCTTTTTCTTGGGTTTTGAGCTATTTTTGCCCAATTTTTGAGAATATCAAATTAACTCTGTATTGCATTTAATAGCTTATAAGATGCTCTATTAGACGGTGGTATCGCTGCATCGATAGGTGTAAGTTAGGTGTAAGAAAGAGAATCTTTTTCCCCGATTTTGACCTATTTTTGCCCAATTTTTAAGACTCTTAAAGAAATTCTGTATTGCATTTAATAGCCTATCAGATGCTCTAAAAGACGGTGGTATCGCTGAATCGATAGGTCTAAGGACTCCAACGATATTGACATTTAAAATTTTATATAGTAGTTAAATCCAGAAAATGTCTTTTTTCCCAGATTTTGACCTATTTTTGCCCAATTTTTAAGACTCTTAAAGAAATTCTGTATTGCATTTAATAGCCTATCAGATGCTCTAAAAGACGGTGGTATCGCTGAATCGATAGGTCTAAGGACTCCAACGATATTGACATTTAAAATTTTATATAGTAGTTAACTCCAGAAAATGTCTTTTTCTTGGGTTTTGAGCTACTTTTGCCCAATTTTTGAGAATATCAAATTAACTCTGTATTGCATTTAATAGCTTATAAGATGCTCTATTAGTCGGTGGTATCGCTGCATCGATAGGTGTAAGTTAGGTGTAAGAAAGAATCTTTTTGCCAGATTTTGACCTATTTTTGCCCAATTTTTAAGACTCTTAAAGAAATTCTGTATTGCATTTAATAGCCTATCAGATGCTCTAAAAGACGGTGGTATCGCTGAATCGATAGGTCTAAGGACTCCAACGATATTGACATTTAAAATTTTATATAGTAGTTAACTCCAGAAAATGTCTTTTTCTTGGGTTTTGAGCTACTTTTGCCCAATTTTTGAGAATATCAAATTAACTCTGTATTGCATTTAATAGCTTATAAGATGCTCTATTAGACGGTGGTATCGCTGCATCGATAGGTGTAAGTTAGGTGTAAGAAAGAATCTTTTTGCCAGATTTTGACCTATTTTTGCCCAATTTTTAAGACTCTTAAAGAAATTCTGTATTGCATTTAATAGCCTATCAGATGCTCTAAAAGACGGTGGTATCGCTGAATCGATAGGTCTAACGATATTGACATTTAAAATTTTATATAGTAGTTAAATCCAGAAAATGTCTTTTTTCCCAGATTTTGACCTATTTTTGCCCAATTTTTAAGACTCTTAAAGAAATTCTGTATTGCATTTAATAGCCTATCAGATGCTCTAAAAGACGGTGGTATCGCTGAATCGATAGGTCTAAGGACTCCAACGATATTGACATTTAAAATTTTATATAGTAGTTAACTCCAGAAAATGTCTTTTTCTTGGGTTTTGAGCTACTTTTGCCCAATTTTTGAGAATATCAAATTAACTCTGTATTGCATTTAATAGCTTATAAGATGCTCTATTAGACGGTGGTATCGCTGCATCGATAGGTGTAAGTTAGGTGTAAGAAAGAGTCTTTTTCCCAGATTTTGACCTATTTTTGCCCAATTTTTAAGCCTCTTAAAGAAATTCTGTATTGCATTTAATAGCCTATCAGATGCTCTAAAAGACGGTGGTATCGCTGAATCGATTGGTCTAAGGACTCCAACGATATTGACATTTAAAATTTTATATAGTAGTTAAATCCAGAAAATGTCTTTTTTCCCAGATTTTGACCTATTTTTGCCCAATTTTTAAGACTCTTAAAGAAATTCTGTATTGCATTTAATAGCCTATCAGATGCTCTAAAAGACGGTGGTATCGCTGAATCGATAGGTCTAAGGACTCCAACGATATTGACATTTAAAATTTTATATAGTAGTTAACTCCAGAAAATGTCTTTTTCTTGGGTTTTGAGCTACTTTTGCCCAATTTTTGAGAATATCAAATTAACTCTGTATTGCATTTAATAGCTTATAAGATGCTCTATTAGACGGTGGTATCGCTGCATCGATAGGTGTAAGTTAGGTGTAAGAAAGAATCTTTTTCCCAGATTTTGACCTATTTTTGCCCAATTTTTAAGACTCTTAAAGAAATTCTGTATTGCATTTAATAGCCTATCAGATGCTCTAAAAGACGGTGGTATCGCTGAATCGATAGGTCTAAGGACTCCAACGATATTGACATTTAAAATTTTATATAGTAGTTAAATCCAGAAAATGTCTTTTTTCCCAGATTTTGACCTATTTTTGCCCAATTTTTAAGACTCTTAAAGAAATTCTGTATTGCATTTAATAGCCTATCAGATGCTCTAAAAGACGGTGGTATCGCTGAATCGATAGGTCTAAGGACTCCAACGATATTGACATTTAAAATTTTATATAGTAGTTAACTCCAGAAAATGTATTTTTCTTGGGTTTTGAGCTACTTTTGCCCAATTTTTGAGAATATCAAATTAACTCTGTATTGCATTTAATAGCTTATAAGATGCTCTATTAGACGGTGGTATCGCTGCATCGATAGGTGTAAGTTAGGTGTAAGAAAGAATTTTTTTCCCAGATTTTGACCTATTTTTGCCCAATTTTTAAGACTCTTAAAGAAATTCTGTATTGCATTTAATAGCCTATCAGATGCTCTAAAAGACGGTGGTATCGCTGAATCGATAGGTCTAAGGACTCCAACGATATTGACATTTAAAATTTTATATAGTAGTTAACTCCAGAAAATGTATTTTTCTTGGGTTTTGAGCTACTTTTGCCCAATTTTTGAGAATATCAAATTAACTCTGTATTGCATTTAATAGCTTATAAGATGCTCTAAAAGACGGTGGTATCGCTGAATCGATAGGTCTAAGGACTCCAACGATATTGACATTTAAAATTTTATATAGTAGTTAACTCCAGAAAATGTCTTTTTCTTGGGTTTTGAGCTATTTTTGCCCAATTTTTGAGAATATCAAATTAACTCTGTATTGCATTTAATAGCTTATAAGATGCTCTATTAGACGGTGGTATCGCTGCATCGATAGGTGTAAGTTAGGTGTAAGAAAGAATCTTTTTCCCAGATTTTGACCTATTTTTGCCCAATTTTTAAGACTCTTAAAGAAATTCTGTATTGCATTTAATAGCCTATCAGATGCTCTAAAAGACGGTGGTATCGCTGAATCGATAGGTCTAAGGACTCCAACGATATTGACATTTAAAATTTTATATAGTAGTTAAATCCAGAAAATGTCTTTTTTCCCAGATTTTGACCTATTTTTGCCCAATTTTTAAGACTCTTAAAGAAATTCTGTATTGCATTTAATAGCCTATCAGATGCTCTAAAAGACGGTGGTATCGCTGAATCGATAGGTCTAAGGACTCCAACGATATTGACATTTAAAATTTTATATAGTAGTTAACTCCAGAAAATGTCTTTTTCTTGGGTTTTGAGCTACTTTTGCCCAATTTTTGAGAATATCAAATTAACTCTGTATTGCATTTAATAGCTTATAAGATGCTCTATTAGACGGTGGTATCGCTGCATCGATAGGTGTAAGTTAGGTGTAAGAAAGAATCTTTTTGCCAGATTTTGACCTATTTTTGCCCAATTTTTAAGACTCTTAAAGAAATTCTGTATTGCATTTAATAGCCTATCAGATGCTCTAAAAGACGGTGGTATCGCTGAATCGATAGATCTAAGGACTCCAACGATATTGACATTTAAAATTTTATATAGTAGTTAAATCCAGAAAATGTCTTTTTTCCCAGATTTTGACCTATTTTTGCCCAATTTTTAAGACTCTTAAAGAAATTCTGTATTGCATTTAATAGCCTATCAGATGCTCTAAAAGACGGTGGTATCGCTGAATCGATAGGTCTAAGGACTCCAACGATATTGACATTTAAAATTTTATATAGTAGTTAACTCCAGAAAATGTCTTTTTCTTGGGTTTTGAGCTACTTTTGCCCAATTTTTGAGAATATCAAATTAACTCTGTATTGCATTTAATAGCTTATAAGATGCTCTATTAGACGGTGGTATCGCTGCATCGATAGGTGTAAGTTAGGTGTAAGAAAGAGTCTTTTTCCCAGATTTTGACCTATTTTTGCCCAATTTTTAAGCCTCTTAAAGAAATTCTGTATTGCATTTAATAGCCTATCAGATGCTCTAAAAGACGGTGGTATCGCTGAATCGATTGGTCTAAGGACTCCAACGATATTGACATTTAAAATTTTATATAGTAGTTAAATCCAGAAAATGTCTTTTTTCCCAGATTTTGACCTATTTTTGCCCAATTTTTAAGACTCTTAAAGAAATTCTGTATTGCATTTAATAGCCTATCAGATGCTCTAAAAGACGGTGGTATCGCTGAATCGATAGGTCTAAGGACTCCAACGATATTGACATTTAAAATTTTATATAGTAGTTAACTCCAGAAAATGTCTTTTTCTTGGGTTTTGAGCTACTTTTGCCCAATTTTTGAGAATATCAAATTAACTCTGTATTGCATTTAATAGCTTATAAGATGCTCTATTAGACGGTGGTATCGCTGCATCGATAGGTGTAAGTTAGGTGTAAGAAAGAATCTTTTTCCCAGATTTTGACCTATTTTTGCCCAATTTTTAAGACTCTTAAAGAAATTCTGTATTGCATTTAATAGCCTATCAGATGCTCTAAAAGACGGTGGTATCGCTGAATCGATAGGTCTAAGGACTCCAACGATATTGACATTTAAAATTTTATATAGTAGTTAAATCCAGAAAATGTCTTTTTTCCCAGATTTTGACCTATTTTTGCCCAATTTTTAAGACTCTTAAAGAAATTCTGTATTGCATTTAATAGCCTATCAGATGCTCTAAAAGACGGTGGTAGCGCTGAATCGATAGGTCTAAGGACTCCAACGATATTGACATTTAAAATTTTATATAGTAGTTAACTCCAGAAAATGTATTTTTCTTGGGTTTTGAGCTACTTTTGCCCAATTTTTGAGAATATCAAATTAACTCTGTATTGCATTTAATAGCTTATAAGATGCTCTATTAGACGGTGGTATCGCTGCATCGATAGGTGTAAGTTAGGTGTAAGAAAGAATCTTTTTCCCAGATTTTGACCTATTTTTGCCCAATTTTTAAGACTCTTAAAGAAATTCTGTATTGCATTTAATAGCCTATCAGATGCTCTAAAAGACGGTGGTATCGCTGAATCGATAGGTCTAAGGACTCCAACGATATTGACATTTAAAATTTTATATAGTAGTTAACTCCAGAAAATGTATTTTTCTTGGGTTTTGAGCTACTTTTGCCCAATTTTTGAGAATATCAAATTAACTCTGTATTGCATTTAATAGCTTATAAGATGCTCTATTAGACGGTGGTATCGCTGCATCGATAGGTGTAAGTTAGGTGTAAGAAAGAATCTTTTTCCCAGATTTTGACCTATTTTTGCCCAATTTTTAAGACTCTTAAAGAAATTCTGTATTGCATTTAATAGCCTATCAGATGCTCTAAAAGACGGTGGTATCGCTGAATCGATAGGTCTAAGGACTCCAACGATATTGACATTTAAAATTTTATATAGTAGTTAACTCCAGAAAATGTCTTTTTCTTGGGTTTTGAGCTATTTTTGCCCAATTTTTGAGAATATCAAATTAACTCTGTATTGCATTTAATAGCTTATAAGATGCTCTATTAGACGGTGGTATCGCTGCATCGATAGGTGTAAGTTAGGTGTAAGAAAGAATCTTTTTCCCAGATTTTGACCTATTTTTGCCCAATTTTTAAGACTCTTGAAGAAATTCTGTATTGCATTTAATAGCCTATCAGATGCTCTAAAAGACGGTGGTATCGCTGAATCGATAGGTCTAAGGACTCCAACGATATTGACATTTAAAATTTTATATAGTAGTTAACTCCAGAAAATGTCTTTTTCTTGGGTTTTGAGCTATTTTTGCCCAATTTTTGAGAATATCAAATTAACTCTGTATTGCATTTAATAGCTTATAAGATGCTCTATTAGACGGTGGTATCGCTGCATCGATAGGTGTAAGTTAGGTGTAAAAAAGAATCTTTTTCCCAGATTTTGACCTATTTTTGCCCAATTTTTAAGACTCTTAAAGAAATTCTGTATTGCATTTAATAGCCTATCAGATGCTCTAAAAGACGGTGGTATCGCTGAATCGATAGGTCTAAGGACTCCAACGATATTGACATTTAAAATTTTATATAGTAGTTAACTCCAGAAAATGTCTTTTTCTTGGGTTTTGAGCTATTTTTGCCCAATTTTTGAGAATATCAAATTAACTCTGTATTGCATTTAATAGCTTATAAGATGCTCTATTAGACGGTGGTATCGCTGCATCGATAGGTGTAAGTTAGGTGTAAGAAAGAATCTTTTTCCCAGATTTTGACCTATTTTTGCCCAATTTTTAAGACTCTTAAAGAAATTCTGTATTGCATTTAATAGCCTATCAGATGCTCTAAAAGACGGTGGTATCGCTGAATCGATAGGTCTAAGGACTCCAACGATATTGACATTTAAAATTTTATATAGTAGTTAACTCCAGAAAATGTCTTTTTCTTGGGTTTTGAGCTACTTTTGCCCAATTTTTGAGAATATCAAATTAACTCTGTATTGCATTTAATAGCTTATAAGATGCTCTATTAGACGGTGGTATCGCTGCATCGATAGGTGTAAGTTAGGTGTAAGAAAGAATCTTTTTCCCAGATTTTGACCTATTTTTGCCCAATTTTTAAGACTCTTAAAGAAATTCTGTATTGCATTTAATAGCCTATCAGATGCTCTAAAAGACGGTGGTATCGCTGAATCGATAGGTCTAAGGACTCCAACGATATTGACATTTAAAATTTTATATAGTAGTTAACTCCAGAAAATGTCTTTTTCTTGGGTTTTGAGCTACTTTTGCCCAATTTTTGAGAATATCAAATTAACTCTGTATTGCATTTAATAGCTTATAAGATGCTCTATTAGACGGTGGTATCGCTGCATCGATAGGTGTAAGTTAGGTGTAAGAAAGAATCTTTTTCCCAGATTTTGACCTATTTTTGCCCAATTTTTAAGACTCTTAAAGAAATTCTGTATTGCATTTAATAGCCTATCAGATGCTCTAAAAGACGGTGGTATCGCTGAATCGATAGGTCTAAGGACTCCAACGATATTGACATTTAAAATTTTATATAGTAGTTAAATCCAGAAAATGTCTTTTTTCCCAGATTTTGACCTATTTTTGCCCAATTTTTAAGACTCTTAAAGAAATTCTGTATTGCATTTAATAGCCTATCAGATGCTCTAAAAGACGGTGGTATCGCTGAATCGATAGGTCTAAGGACTCCAACGATATTGACATTTAAAATTTTATATAGTAGTTAACTCCAGAAAATGTATTTTTCTTGGGTTTTGAGCTACTTTTGCCCAATTTTTGAGAATATCAAATTAACTCTGTATTGCATTTAATAGCTTATAAGATGCTCTATTAGACGGTGGTATCGCTGCATCGATAGGTGTAAGTTAGGTGTAAGAAAGAATCTTTTTCCCAGATTTTGACCTATTTTTGCCCAATTTTTAAGACTCTTAAAGAAATTCTGTATTGCATTTAATAGCCTATCAGATGCTCTAAAAGACGGTGGTATCGCTGAATCGATAGGTCTAAGGACTCCAACGATATTGACATTTAAAATTTTATATAGTAGTTAACTCCAGAAAATGTCTTTTTCTTGGGTTTTGAGCTATTTTTGCCCAATTTTTGAGAATATCAAATTAACTCTGTATTGCATTTAATAGCTTATAAGATGCTCTATTAGACGGTGGTATCGCTGCATCGATAGGTGTAAGTTAGGTGTAAGAAGGAATCTTTTTCCCAGATTTTGACCTATTTTTGCCCAATTTTTAAGACTCTTAAAGAAATTCTGTATTGCATTTAATAGCCTATCAGATGCTCTAAAAGACGGTGGTATCGCTGAATCGATAGGTCTAAGGACTCCAACGATATTGACATTTAAAATTTTATATAGTAGTTAACTCCAGAAAATGTCTTTTTCTTGGGTTTTGAGCTATTTTTGCCCAATTTTTGAGAATATCAAATTAACTCTGTATTGCATTTAATAGCTTATAAGATGCTCTATTAGACGGTGGTATCGCTGCATCGATAGGTGTAAGTTAGGTGTAAGAAAGAATCTTTTTCCCAGATTTTGACCTATTTTTGCCCAATTTTTAAGACTCTTAAAGAAATTCTGTATTGCATTTAATAGCCTATCAGATGCTCTAAAAGACGGTGGTATCGCTGAATCGATAGGTCTAAGGACTCCAACGATATTGACATTTAAAATTTTATATAGTAGTTAAATCCAGAAAATGTCTTTTTTCCCAGATTTTGACCTATTTTTGCCCAATTTTTAAGACTCTTAAAGAAATTCTGTATTGCATTTAATAGCCTATCAGATGCTCTAAAAGACGGTGGTATCGCTG
Source organism: Merodon equestris (assembly GCA_958301585.1). NCBI lineage: Eukaryota > Metazoa > Arthropoda > Insecta > Diptera > Syrphidae > Merodon > Merodon equestris. The sequence goes on along the minus strand of OY284413.1, from coordinate 185,441,726 downwards.
AATCGATAGGTCTAAGGACTCCAACGATATTGACATTTAAAATTTTATATAGTAGTTAACTCCAGAAAATGTCTTTTTCTTGGGTTTTGAGCTACTTTTGCCCAATTTTTGAGAATATCAAATTAACTCTGTATTGCATTTAATAGCTTATAAGATGCTCTATTAGACGGTGGTATCGCTGCATCGATAGGTGTAAGTTAGGTGTAAGAAAGAATCTTTTTCCCAGATTTTGACCTATTTTTGCCCAATTTTTAAGACTCTTAAAGAAATTCTGTATTGCATTTAATAGCCTATCAGATGCTCTAAAAGACGGTGGTATCGCTGAATCGATAGGTCTAAGGACTCCAACGATATTGACATTTAAAATTTTATATAGTAGTTAACTCCAGAAAATGTCTTTTTTCCCAGATTTTGACCTATTTTTGCCCAATTTTTAAGACTCTTAAAGAAATTCTGTATTGCATTTAATAGCCTATCAGATGCTCTAAAAGACGGTGGTATCGCTGAATCGATAGGTCTAAGGACTCCAACGATATTGACATTTAAAATTTTATATAGTAGTTAACTCCAGAAAATGTATTTTTCTTGGGTTTTGAGCTACTTTTGCCCAATTTTTGAGAATATCAAATTAACTCTGTATTGCATTTAATAGCTTATAAGATGCTCTATTAGACGGTGGTATCGCTGCATCGATAGGTGTAAGTTAGGTGTAAGAAAGAATCTTTTTCCCAGATTTTGACCTATTTTTGCCCAATTTTTAAGACTCTTAAAGAAATTCTGTATTGCATTTAATAGCCTATCAGATGCTCTAAAAGACGGTGGTATCGCTGAATCGATAGGTCTAAGGACTCCAACGATATTGACATTTAAAATTTTATATAGTAGTTAACTCCAGAAAATGTATTTTTCTTGGGTTTTGAGCTACTTTTGCCCAATTTTTGAGAATATCAAATTAACTCTGTATTGCATTTAATAGCTTATAAGATGCTCTATTAGACGGTGGTATCGCTGCATCGATAGGTGTAAGTTAGGTGTAAGAAAGAATCTTTTTCTAAGATTTTGACCTATTTTTGCCCAATTTTTAAGACTCTTAAAGAAATTCTGTATTGCATTTAATAGCCTATCAGATGCTCTAAAAGACGGTGGTATCGCTGAATCGATAGGTCTAAGGACTCCAACGATATTGACATTTAAAATTTTATATAGTAGTTAACTCCAGAAAATGTATTTTTCTTGGGTTTTGAGCTACTTTTGCCCAATTTTTGAGAATATCAAATTAACTCTGTATTGCATTTAATAGCTTATAAGATGCTCTATTAGACGGTGGTATCGCTGCATCGATAGGTGTAAGTTAGGTGTAAGAAAGAATCTTTTTTCCCAGATTTTGACCTATTTTTGCCCAATTTTTAAGACTCTTAAAGAAATTCTGTATTGCATTTAATAGCCTATCAGATGCTCTAAAAGACGGTAGTATCGCTGAATCGATAGGTCTAAGGACTCCAACGATATTGACATTTAAAATTTTATATAGTAGTTAACTCCAGAAAATGTCTTTTTCTTGGGTTTTGAGCTATTTTTGCCCAATTTTTGAGAATATCAAATTAACTCTGTATTGCATTTAATAGCTTATAAGATGCTCTATTAGACGGTGGTATCGCTGCATCGATAGGTGTAAGTTAGGTGTAAGAAGGAATCTTTTTCCCAGATTTTGACCTATTTTTGCCCAATTTTTAAGACTCTTAAAGAAATTCTGTATTGCATTTAATAGCCTATCAGATGCTCTAAAAGACGGTGGTATCGCTGAATCGATAGGTCTAAGGACTCCAACGATATTGACATTTAAAATTTTATATAGTAGTTAACTCCAGAAAATGTCTTTTTCTTGGGTTTTGAGCTATTTTTGCCCAATTTTTGAGAATATCAAATTAACTCTGTATTGCATTTAATAGCTTATAAGATGCTCTATTAGACGGTGGTATCGCTGCATCGATAGGTGTAAGTTAGGTGTAAGAAAGAATCTTTTTCCCAGATTTTGACCTATTTTTGCCCAATTTTTAAGACTCTTAAAGAAATTCTGTATTGCATTTAATAGCCTATCAGATGCTCTAAAAGACGGTGGTATCGCTGAATCGATAGGTCTAAGGACTCCAACGATATTGACATTTAAAATTTTATATAGTAGTTAACTCCAGAAAATGTCTTTTTCTTGGGTTTTGAGCTATTTTTGCCCAATTTTTGAGAATATCAAATTAACTCTGTATTGCATTTAATAGCTTATAAGATGCTCTATTAGACGGTGGTATCGCTGCATCGATAGGTGTAAGTTAGGTGTAAGAAAGAATCTTTTTCCCAGATTTTGACCTATTTTTGCCCAATTTTTAAGACTCTTAAAGAAATTCTGTATTGCATTTAATAGCCTATCAGATGCTCTAAAAGACGGTGGTATCGCTGAATCGATAGGTCTAAGGACTCCAACGATATTGACATTTAAAATTTTATATAGTAGTTAAATCCAGAAAATGTCTTTTTTCCCAGATTTTGACCTATTTTTGCCCAATTTTTAAGACTCTTAAAGAAATTCTGTATTGCATTTAATAGCCTATCAGATGCTCTAAAAGACGGTGGTATCGCTGAATCGATAGGTCTAAGGACTCCAACGATATTGACATTTAAAATTTTATATAGTAGTTAACTCCAGAAAATGTCTTTTTCTTGGGTTTTGAGCTACTTTTGCCCAATTTTTGAGAATATCAAATTAACTCTGTATTGCATTTAATAGCTTATAAGATGCTCTATTAGACGGTGGTATCGCTGCATCGATAGGTGTAAGTTAGGTGTAAGAAAGAATCTTTTTCCCAGATTTTGACCTATTTTTGCCCAATTTTTAAGACTCTTAAAGAAATTCTGTATTGCATTTAATAGCCTATCAGATGCTCTAAAAGACGGTGGTATCGCTGAATCGATAGGTCTAAGGACTCCAACGATATTGACATTTAAAATTTTATATAGTAGTTAACTCCAGAAAATGTCTTTTTCTTGGGTTTTGAGCTACTTTTGCCCAATTTTTGAGAATATCAAATTAACTCTGTATTGCATTTAATAGCTTATAAGATGCTCTATTAGACGGTGGTATCGCTGCATCGATAGGTGTAAGTTAGGTGTAAGAAAGAATCTTTTTTTCCCAGATTTTGACCTATTTTTGCCCAATTTTTAAGCCTCTTAAAGAAATTCTGTATTGCATTTAATAGCCTATCAGATGCTCTAAAAGACGGTGGTATCGCTGAATCGATTGGTCTAAGGACTCCAACGATATTGACATTTAAAATTTTATATAGTAGTTAAATCCAGAAAATGTCTTTTTTCCCAGATTTTGACCTATTTTTGCCCAATTTTTAAGACTCTTAAAGAAATTCTGTATTGCTTTTAATAGCCTATCAGATGCTCTAAAAGACGGTGGTATCGCTGAATCGATAGGTCTAAGGACTCCAACGATATTGACATTTAAAATTTTATATAGTAGTTAACTCTAGAAAATGTCTTTTTCTTGGGTTTTGAGCTACTTTTGCCCAATTTTTGAGAATATCAAATTAACTCTGTATTGCATTTAATAGCTTATAAGATGCTCTATTAGACGGTGGTATCGCTGCATCGATAGGTGTAAGTTAGGTGTAAGAAAGAATCTTTTTCCCAGATTTTGACCTATTTTTGCCCAATTTTTAAGCCTCTTAAAGAAATTCTGTATTGCATTTAATAGCCTATCAGATGCTCTAAAAGACGGTGGTATCGCTGAATCGATTGGTCTAAGGACTCCAACGATATTGACATTTAAAATTTTATATAGTAGTTAAATCCAGAAAATGTTTTTTTTCCCAGATTTTGACCTATTTTTGCCCAATTTTTAAGACTCTTAAAGAAATTCTGTATTGCATTTAATAGCCTATCAGATGCTCTAAAAGACGGTGGTATCGCTGAATCGATAGGTCTAAGGACTCCAACGATATTGACATTTAAAATTTTATATAGTAGTTAACTCCAGAAAATGTATTTTTCTTGGGTTTTGAGCTACTTTTGCCCAATTTTTGAGAATATCAAATTAACTCTGTATTGCATTTAATAGCTTATAAGATGCTCTATTAGACGGTGGTATCGCTGCATCGATAGGTGTAAGTTAGGTGTAAGAAAGAATCTTTTTCCCAGATTTTGACCTATTTTTGCCCAATTTTTAAGACTCTTAAAGAAATTCTGTATTGCATTTAATAGCCTATCAGATGCTCTAAAAGACGGTGGTATCGCTGAATCGATAGGTCTAAGGACTCCAACGATATTGACATTTAAAATTTTATATAGTAGTTAACTCCAGAAAATGTATTTTTCTTGGGTTTTGAGCTACTTTTGCCCAATTTTTGAGAATATCAAATTAACTCTGTATTGCATTTAATAGCTTATAAGATGCTCTATTAGACGGTGGTATCGCTGCATCGATAGGTGTAAGTTAGGTGTAAGAAAGAATCTTTTTCCCAGATTTTGACCTATTTTTGCCCAATTTTTAAGACTCTTAAAGAAATTCTGTATTGCATTTAATAGCCTATCAGATGCTCTAAAAGACGGTGGTATCGCTGAATCGATAGGTCTAAGGACTCCAACGATATTGACATTTAAAATTTTATATAGTAGTTAACTCCAGAAAATGTATTTTTCTTGGGTTTTGAGCTACTTTTGCCCAATTTTTGAGAATATCAAATTAACTCTGTATTGCATTTAATAGCTTATAAGATGCTCTATTAGACGGTGGTATCGCTGCATCGATAGGTGTAAGTTAGGTGTAAGAAAGAATCTTTTTCCCAGATTTTGACCTATTTTTGCCCAATTTTTAAGACTCTTAAAGAAATTCTGTATTGCATTTAATAGCCTATCAGATGCTCTAAAAGACGGTGGTATCGCTGAATCGATAGGTCTAAGGACTCCAACGATATTGACATTTAAAATTTTATATAGTAGTTAACTCCAGAAAATGTCTTTTTCTTGGGTTTTGAGCTATTTTTGCCCAATTTTTGAGAATATCAAATTAACTCTGTATTGCATTTAATAGCTTATAAGATGCTCTATTAGACGGTGGTATCGCTGCATCGATAGGTGTAAGTTAGGTGTAAGAAAGAATCTTTTTCCCAGATTTTGACCTATTTTTGCCCAATTTTTAAGACTCTTAAAGAAATTCTGTATTGCATTTAATAGCCTATCAGATGCTCTAAAAGACGGTGGTATCGCTGAATCGATAGGTCTAAGGACTCCAACGATATTGACATTTAAAATTTTATATAGTAGTTAAATCCAGAAAATGTCTTTTTTCCCAGATTTTGACCTATTTTTGCCCAATTTTTAAGACTCTTAAAGAAATTCTGTATTGCATTTAATAGCCTATCAGATGCTCTAAAAGACGGTGGTATCGCTGAATCGATAGGTCTAAGGACTCCAACGATATTGACATTTAAAATTTTATATAGTAGTTAACTCCAGAAAATGTCTTTTTCTTGGGTTTTGAGCTATTTTTGCCCAATTTTTGAGAATATCAAATTAACTCTGTATTGCATTTAATAGCTTATAAGATGCTCTATTAGACGGTGGTATCGCTGCATCGATAGGTGTAAGTTAGGTGTAAGAAAGAATCTTTTTCCCAGATTTTGACCTATTTTTGCCCAATTTTTAAGACTCTTAAAGAAATTCTGTATTGCATTTAATAGCCTATCAGATGCTCTAAAAGACGGTGGTATCGCTGAATCGATAGGTCTAAGGACTCCAACGATATTGACATTTAAAATTTTATATAGTAGTTAACTCCAGAAAATGTCTTTTTCTTGGGTTTTGAGCTATTTTTGCCCAATTTTTGAGAATATCAAATTAACTCTGTATTGCATTTAATAGCTTATAAGATGCTCTATTAGACGGTGGTATCGCTGCATCGATAGGTGTAAGTTAGGTGTAAGAAAGAATCTTTTTCCCAGATTTTGACCTATTTTTGCCCAATTTTTAAGACTCTTAAAGAAATTCTGTATTGCATTTAATAGCCTATCAGATGCTCTAAAAGACGGTGGTATCGCTGAATCGATAGGTCTAAGGACTCCAACGATATTGACATTTAAAATTTTATATAGTAGTTAACTCCAGAAAATGTCTTTTTCTTGGGTTTTGAGCTATTTTTGCCCAATTTTTGAGAATATCAAATTAACTCTGTATTGCATTTAATAGCTTATAAGATGCTCTATTAGACGGTGGTATCGCTGCATCGATAGGTGTAAGTTAGGTGTAAGAAAGAATCTTTTTCCCAGATTTTGACCTATTTTTGCCCAATTTTTAAGACTCTTAAAGAAATTCTGTATTGCATTTAATAGCCTATCAGATGCTCTAAAAGACGGTGGTATCGCTGAATCGATAGGTCTAAGGACTCCAACGATATTGACATTTAAAATTTTATATAGTAGTTAACTCCAGAAAATGTCTTTTTCTTGGGTTTTGAGCTATTTTTGCCCAATTTTTGAGAATATCAAATTAACTCTGTATTGCATTTAATAGCTTATAAGATGCTCTATTAGACGGTGGTATCGCTGCATCGATAGGTGTAAGTTAGGTGTAAGAAAGAATCTTTTTCCCAGATTTTGACCTATTTTTGCCCAATTTTTAAGACTCTTAAAGAAATTCTGTATTGCATTTAATAGCCTATCAGATGCTCTAAAAGACGGTGGTATCGCTGAATCGATAGGTCTAAGGACTCCAACGATATTGACATTTAAAATTTTATATAGTAGTTAACTCCAGAAAATGTCTTTTTCTTGGGTTTTGAGCTATTTTTGCCCAATTTTTGAGAATATCAAATTAACTCTGTATTGCATTTAATAGCTTATAAGATGCTCTATTAGACGGTGGTATCGCTGCATCGATAGGTGTAAGTTAGGTGTAAGAAAGAATCTTTTTCCCAGATTTTGACCTATTTTTGCCCAATTTTTAAGACTCTTAAAGAAATTCTGTATTGCATTTAATAGCCTATCAGATGCTCTAAAAGACGGTGGTATCGCTGAATCGATAGGTCTAAGGACTCCAACGATATTGACATTTAAAATTTTATATAGTAGTTAAATCCAGAAAATGTCTTTTTTCCCAGATTTTGACCTATTTTTGCCCAATTTTTAAGACTCTTAAAGAAATTCTGTATTGCATTTAATAGCCTATCAGATGCTCTAAAAGACGGTGGTATCGCTGAATCGATAGGTCTAAGGACTCCAACGATATTGACATTTAACATTTTATATAGTAGTTAACTCCAGAAAATGTATTTTTCTTGGGTTTTGAGCTACTTTTGCCCAATTTTTGAGAATATCAAATTAACTCTGTATTGCATTTAATAGCTTATAAGATGCTCTATTAGACGGTGGTATCGCTGCATCGATAGGTGTAAGTTAGGTGTAAGAAAGAATCTTTTTCCCAGATTTTGACCTATTTTTGCCCAATTTTTAAGACTCTTAAAGAAATTCTGTATTGCATTTAATAGCCTATCAGATGCTCTAAAAGACGGTGGTATCGCTGAATCGATAGGTCTAAGGACTCCAACGATATTGACATTTAAAATTTTATATAGTAGTTAACTCCAGAAAATGTCTTTTTCTTGGGTTTTGAGCTACTTTTGCCCAATTTTTGAGAATATCAAATTAACTCTGTATTGCATTTAATAGCTTATAAGATGCTCTATTAGACGGTGGTATCGCTGCATCGATAGGTGTAAGTTAGGTGTAAGAAAGAGTCTTTTCCCCAGATTTTGACCTATTTTTGCCCAATTTTTAAGCCTCTTAAAGAAATTCTGTATTGCATTTAATAGCCTATCAGATGCTCTAAAAGACGGTGGTATCGCTGAATCGATTGGTCTAAGGACTCCAACGATATTGACATTTAAAATTTTATATAGTAGTTAAATCCAGAAAATGTCTTTTTTCCCAGATTTTGACCTATTTTTGCCCAATTTTTAAGACTCTTAAAGAAATTCTGTATTGCATTTAATAGCCTATCAGATGCTCTAAAAGACGGTGGTATCGCTGAATCGATAGGTCTAAGGACTCCAACGATATTGACATTTAAAATTTTATATAGTAGTTAACTCCAGAAAATGTCTTTTTCTTGGGTTTTGAGCTACTTTTGCCCAATTTTTGAGAATATCAAATTAACTCTGTATTGCATTTAATAGCTTATAAGATGCTCTATTAGACGGTGGTATCGCTGCATCGATAGGTGTAAGTTAGGTGTAAGAAAGAATCTTTTTCCCAGATTTTGACCTATTTTTGCCCAATTTTTAAGACTCTTAAAGAAATTCTGTATTGCATTTAATAGCCTATCAGATGCTCTAAAAGACGGTGGTATCGCTGAATCGATAGGTCTAAGGACTCCAACGATATTGACATTTAAAATTTTATATAGTAGTTAAATCCAGAAAATGTCTTTTTTCCCAGATTTTGACCTATTTTTGCCCAATTTTTAAGACTCTTAAAGAAATTCTGTATTGCATTTAATAGCCTATCAGATGCTCTAAAAGACGGTGGTATCGCTGAATCGATAGGTCTAAGGACTCCAACGATATTGACATTTAAAATTTTATATAGTAGTTAACTCCAGAAAATGTATTTTTCTTGGGTTTTGAGCTACTTTTGCCCAATTTTTGAGAATATCAAATTAACTCTGTATTGCATTTAATAGCTTATAAGATGCTCTATTAGACGGTGGTATCGCTGCATCGATAGGTGTAAGTTAGGTGTAAGAAAGAATCTTTTTCCCAGATTTTGACCTATTTTTGCCCAATTTTTAAGACTCTTAAAGAAATTCTGTATTGCATTTAATAGCCTATCAGATGCTCTAAAAGACGGTGGTATCGCTGAATCGATAGGTCTAAGGACTCCAACGATATTGACATTTAAAATTTTATATAGTAGTTAACTCCAGAAAATGTATTTTTCTTGGGTTTTGAGCTACTTTTGCCCAATTTTTGAGAATATCAAATTAACTCTGTATTGCATTTAATAGCTTATAAGATGCTCTATTAGACGGTGGTATCGCTGCATCGATAGGTGTAAGTTAGGTGTAAGAAAGAATCTTTTTCCCAGATTTTGACCTATTTTTGCCCAATTTTTAAGACTCTTAAAGAAATTCTGTATTGCATTTAATAGCCTATCAGATGCTCTAAAAGACGGTGGTATCGCTGAACCGATAGGTCTAAGGACTCCAACGATATTGACATTTAAAATTTTATATAGTAGTTAACTCCAGAAAATGTATTTTTCTTGGGTTTTGAGCTATTTTTGCCCAATTTTTGAGAATATCAAATTAACTCTGTATTGCATTTAATAGCTTATAAGATGCTCTATTAGACGGTGGTATCGCTGCATCGATAGGTGTAAGTTAGGTGTAAGAAAGAATCTTTTTCCCAGATTTTGACCTATTTTTGCCCAATTTTTAAGACTCTTAAAGAAATTCTGTATTGCATTTAATAGCCTATCAGATGCTCTAAAAGACGGTGGTATCGCTGAATCGATAGGTCTAAGGACTCCAACGATATTGACATTTAAAATTTTATATAGTAGTTAAATCCAGAAAATGTCTTTTTTCCCAGATTTTGACCTATTTTTGCCCAATTTTTAAGACTCTTAAAGAAATTCTGTATTGCATTTAATAGCCTATCAGATGCTCTAAAAGACGGTGGTATCGCTGAATCGATAGGTCTAAGGACTCCAACGATATTGACATTTAAAATTTTATATAGTAGTTAACTCCAGAAAATGTATTTTTCTTGGGTTTTGAGCTACTTTTGCCCAATTTTTGAGAATATCAAATTAACTCTGTATTGCATTTAATAGCTTATAAGATGCTCTATTAGACGGTGGTATCGCTGCATCGATAGGTGTAAGTTAGGTGTAAGAAAGAATCTTTTTCCCAGATTTTGACCTATTTTTGCCCAATTTTTAAGACTCTTAAAGAAATTCTGTATTGCATTTAATAGCCTATCAGATGCTCTAAAAGACGGTGGTATCGCTGAATCGATAGGTCTAAGGACTCCAACGATATTGACATTTAAAATTTTATATAGTAGTTAACTCCAGAAAATGTATTTTTCTTGGGTTTTGAGCTACTTTTGCCCAATTTTTGAGAATATCAAATTAACTCTGTATTGCATTTAATAGCTTATAAGATGCTCTATTAGACGGTGGTATCGCTGCATCGATAGGTGTAAGTTAGGTGTAAGAAAGAATCTTTTTCCCAGATTTTGACCTATTTTTGCCCAATTTTTAAGACTCTTAAAGAAATTCTGTATTGCATTTAATAGCCTATCAGATGCTCTAAAAGACGGTGGTATCGCTGAACCGATAGGTCTAAGGACTCCAACGATATTGACATTTAAAATTTTATATAGTAGTTAACTCCAGAAAATGTATTTTTCTTGGGTTTTGAGCTATTTTTGCCCAATTTTTGAGAATATCAAATTAACTCTGTATTGCATTTAATAGCTTATAAGATGCTCTATTAGACGGTGGTATCGCTGCATCGATAGGTGTAAGTTAGGTGTAAGAAAGAATCTTTTTCCCAGATTTTGACCTATTTTTGCCCAATTTTTAAGACTCTTAAAGAAATTCTGCATTGCATTTAATAGCCTATCAGATGCTCTAAAAGACGGTGGTATCGCTGAATCGATAGGTCTAAGGACTCCAACGATATTGACATTTAAAATTTTATATAGTAGTTAACTCCAGAGAATGTCTTTTTCTTGGGTTTTGAGCTATTTTTGCCCAATTTTTGAGAATATCAAATTAACTCTGTATTGCATTTAATAGCTTATAAGATGCTCTATTAGACGGTGGTATCGCTGCATCGATAGGTGTAAGTTAGGTGTAAGAAAGAATCTTTTTCCCAGATTTTGACCTATTTTTGCCCAATTTTTAAGACTCTTAAAGAAATTCTGTATTGCATTTAATAGCCTATCAGATGCTCTAAAAGACGGTGGTATCGCTGAATCGATAGGTCTAAGGACTCCAACGATATTGACATTTAAAATTTTATATAGTAGTTAACTCCAGAAAATGTCTTTTTCTTGGGTTTTGAGCTATTTTTGCCCAATTTTTGAGAATATCAAATTAACTCTGTATTGCATTTAATAGCTTATAAGATGCTCTATTAGACGGTGGTATCGCTGCATCGATAGGTGTAAGTTAGGTGTAAGAAAGAATCTTTTTCCCAGATTTTGACCTATTTTTGCCCAATTTTTAAGACTCTTAAAGAAATTCTGTATTGCATTTAATAGCCTATCAGATGCTCTAAAAGACGGTGGTATCGCTGCATCGATAGGTGTAAGTTAGGTGTAAGAAAGAATCTTTTTCCCAGATTTTGACCTATTTTTGCCCAATTTTTAAGACTCTTAAAGAAATTCTGTATTGCATTTGATAGAATATCAGATGCTCTAAAAGACGGTGGTATCGCTGAATCGATAGGTCTAAGGACTCCAACGATATTGACATTTAAAATTTTATATAGTAGTTAACTCCAGAAAATGTCTTTTTCTTGGGTTTTGAGCTACTTTTGCCCAATTTTTGAGAATATCAAATTAACTCTGTATTGCATTTAATAGCTTATAAGATGCTCTATTAGACGGTGGTACCGCTGCATCGATAGGTGTAAGTTAGGTGTAAGAAAGAATCTTTTTGCCAGATTTTGACCTATTTTTGCCCAATTTTTAAGACTCTTAAAGAAATTCTGTATTGCATTTAATAGCCTATCAGATGCTCTAAAAGACGGTGGTATCGCTGAATCGATAGGTCTAAGGACTCCAACGATATTGACATTTAAAATTTTATATAGTAGTTAACTCCAGAAAATGTCTTTTTCTTGGGTTTTGAGCTATTTTTGCCCAATTTTTGAGAATATCAAATTAACTCTGTATTGCATTTAATAGCTTATAAGATGCTCTATTAGACGGTGGTATCGCTGCATCGATAGGTGTAAGTTAGGTGTAAGAAAGAATCTTTTTCCTAGATTTTGACCTATTTTTGTCCAATTTTTAAGACTCTTAAAGAAATTCTGTATTGCATTTAATAGCCTATCAGATGCTCTAAAAGACGGTGGGATCGCTGAATCGATAGGTCTAAGGACTCCAACGATATTGACATTTAAAATTTTATATAGTAGTTAACTCCAGAAAATGTCTTTTTCTTGGGTTTTGAGCTATTTTTGCCCAATTTTTGAGAATATCAAATTAACTCTGTATTGCATTTAATAGCTTATAAGATGCTCTATTAGACGGTGGTATCGCTGCATCGATAGGTGTAAGTTAGGTGTAAGAAAGAATCTTTTTCCCAGATTTTGACCTATTTTTGCCCAATTTTTAAGACTCTTAAAGAAATTCTGTATTGCATTTGATAGAATATCAGATGCTCTAAAAGACGGTGGTATCGCTGAATCGATAGGTCTAAGGACTCCAACGATATTGACATTTAAAATTTTATATAGTAGTTAACTCCAGAAAATGTCTTTTTTCCCAGATTTTGACCTATTTTTGCCCAATTTTTAAGACTCTTAAAGAAATTCTGTATTGCATTTAATAGCCTATCAGATGCTCTAAAAGACGGTGGTATCGCTGAATCGATAGGTCTAAGGACTCCAACGATATTGACATTTAAAATTTTATATAGTAGTTAACTCCAGAAAATGTCTTTTTTCCCAGATTTTGACCTATTTTTGCCCAATTTTTAAGACTCTTAAAGAAATTCTGTATTGCATTTAATAGCCTATCAGATGCTCTAAAAGACGGTGGGATCGCTGAATCGATAGGTCTAAGGACTCCAACGATATTGACATTTAAAGTTTTATATAGTAGTTAACTCCAAAAAATGTCTTTTTCTTGGGTTTTGAGCTATTTTTGCCCAATTTTTGAGAATATCAAATTAACTCTGTATTGCATTTAATAGCTTATAAGATGCTCTATTAGACGGTGGTATCGCTGCATCGATAGGTGTAAGTTAGGTGTAAGAAAGAATCTTTTTCCTAGATTTTGACCTTTTCTTTGCCCAATTTTTAAGACTCTTAAAGAAATTCTGTATTGCATTTAATAGCCTATCAGATGCTCTAAAAGACGGTGGTATCGCTGAATCGATAGGTCTAAGGACTCCAACGATATTGACATTTAAAATTTTATATAGTAGTTAACTCCAGAAAATGTCTTTTTCTTGGGTTTTGAGCTATTTTTGCCCAATTTTTGAGAATATCAAATTAACTCTGTATTGCATTTAATAGCTTATAAGATGCTCTATTAGACGGTGGTATCGCTGCATCGATAGGTGTAAGTTAGGTGTAAGAAAGAATCTTTTTCCCAGATTTTGACCTATTTTTGCCCAATTTTTAAGACTCTTAAAGAAATTCTGCATTGCATTTAATAGCCTATCAGATGCTCTAAAAGACGGTGGTATCGCTGAATCGATAGGTCTAAGGACTCCAACGATATTGACATTTAAAATTTTATATAGTAGTTAACTCCAGAAAATGTCTTTTTCTTGGGTTTTGAGCTATTTTTGCCCAATTTTTGAGAATATCAAATTAACTCTGTATTGCATTTAATAGCTTATAAGATGCTCTATTAGACGGTGGTATCGCTGCATCGATAGGTGTAAGTTAGGTGTAAGAAAGAATCTTTTTCCCAGATTTTGACCTATTTTTGCCCAATTTTTAAGACTCTTAAAGAAATTCTGTATTGCATTAATAGCCTATCAGATGCTCTAAAAGACGGTGGTATCGCTGAATCGATAGGTCTAAGGACTCCAACGATATTGACATTTAAAATTTTATATAGTAGTTAACTCCAGAAAATGTCTTTTTCTTGGGTTTTGAGCTATTTTTGCCCAATTTTTGAGAATATCAATTAACTCTGTATTGCATTTAATAGCTTATAAGATGCTCTATTAGACGGTGGTATCGCTGCATCGATAGGTGTAAGTTAGGTGTAAGAAAGAATCTTTTTCCCAGATTTTGACCTATTTTTGCCCAATTTTTAAGACTCTTAAAGAAATTCTGTATTGCATTTAATAGCCTATCAGATGCTCTAAAAGACGGTGGTATCGCTGAATCGATAGGTCTAAGGACTCCAACGATATTGACATTTAAAATTTTATATAGTAGTTAACTCCAGAAAATGTCTTTTTCTTGGGTTTTGAGCTATTTTTGCCCAATTTTGAGAATATCAAATTAACTCTGTATTGCATTTAATAGCTTATAAGATGCTCTATTAGACGGTGGTATCGCTGCATCGATAGGTGTAAGTTAGGTGTAAGAAAGAATCTTTTTCCCAGATTTTGACCTATTTTTGCCCAATTTTTAAGACTCTTAAAGAAATTCTGTATTGCATTTAATAGCCTATCAGATGCTCTAAAAGACGGTGGTATCGCTGCATCGATAGGTGTAAGTTAGGTGTAAGAAAGAATCTTTTTCCCAGATTTTGACCTATTTTTGCCCAATTTTTAAGACTCTTAAAGAAATTCTGTATTGCATTTAATAGCCTATCAGATGCTCTAAAAGACGGTGGTATCGCTGAATCGATAGGTCTAAGGACTCCAACGATATTGACATTTAAAATTTTATATAGTAGTTAACTCCAGAAAATGTCTTTTTCTTGGGTTTTGAGCTATTTTTGCCCAATTTTTGAGAATATCAAATTAACTCTGTATTGCATTTAATAGCTTATAAGATGCTCTATTAGACGGTGGTATCGCTGCATCGATAGGTGTAAGTTAGGTGTAAGAAAGAATCTTTTTCCCAGATTGTGACCTATTTTTGCCCAATTTTTAAGACTCTTAAAGAAATTCTGTATTGCATTTGATAGAATATCAGATGCTCTAAAAGACGGTGGTATCGCTGAATCGATAGGTCTAAGGACTCCAACGATATTGACATTTAAAATTTTATATAGTAGTTAACTCCAGAAAATGTCTTTTTCTTGGGTTTTGAGCTATTTTTGCCCAATTTTTGAGAATATCAAATTAACTCTGTATTGCATTTAATAGCTTATAAGATGCTCTATTAGACGGTGGTATCGCTGCATCGATAGGTGTAAGTTAGGTGTAAGAAAGAATCTTTTTCCCAGATTTTGACCTATTTTTGCCCAATTTTTAAGACTCTTAAAGAAATTCTGTATTGCATTTAATAGCCTATCAGATGCTCTAAAAGACGGTGGTATCGCTGAATCGATAGGTGTAAGTTAGGTGTAAGAAAGAGTCTTTTCCCAGATTTTGACCTATTTTTGCCCAATTTTTAAGCCTCTTAAAGAAATTCTGTATTGCATTTAATAGCCTATCAGATGCTCTAAAAGACGGTGGTATCGCTGAATCGATAGGTCTAAGGACTCCAACGATATTGACATTTAAAATTTTATATAGTAGTTAACTCCAGAAAATGTATTTTTCTTGGGTTTTGAGCTATTTTTGCCCAATTTTTGAGAATATCAAATTAACTCTGTATTGCATTTAATAGCTTATAAGATGCTCTATTAGACGGTGGTATCGCTGCATCGATAGGTGTAAGTTAGGTGTAAGAAAGAATCTTTTTCCCAGATTGTGACCTATTTTTGCCCAATTTTTAAGACTCTTAAAGAAATTCTGTATTGCATTTGATAGAATATCAGATGCTCTAAAAGACGGTGGTATCGCTGAATCGATAGGTCTAAGGACTCCAACGATATTGACATTTAAAATTTTATATAGTAGTTAACTCCAGAAAATGTCTTTTTCTTGGGTTTTGAGCTATTTTTGCCCAATTTTTGAGAATATCAAATTAACTCTGTATTGCATTTAATAGCTTATAAGATGCTCTATTAGACGGTGGTATCGCTGCATCGATAGGTGTAAGTTAGGTGTAAGAAAGAATCTTTTTCCCAGATTTTGACCTATTTTTGCCCAATTTTTAAGACTCTTAAAGAAATTCTGTATTGCATTTAATAGCCTATCAGATGCTCTAAAAGACGGTGGTATCGCTGAATCGATAGGTGTAAGTTAGGTGTAAGAAAGAGTCTTTTCCCAGATTTTGACCTATTTTTGCCCAATTTTTAAGCCTCTTAAAGAAATTCTGTATTGCATTTAATAGCCTATCAGATGCTCTAAAAGACGGTGGTATCGCTGAATCGATAGGTCTAAGGACTCCAACGATATTGACATTTAAAATTTTATATAGTAGTTAACTCCAGAAAATGTATTTTTCTTGGGTTTTGAGCTATTTTTGCCCAATTTTTGAGAATATCAAATTAACTCTGTATTGCATTTAATAGCTTATAAGATGCTCTATTAGACGGTGGTATCGCTGCATCGATAGGTGTAAGTTAGGTGTAAGAAAGAAGCTTTTTCCCAGATTTTGACCTATTTTTGCCCAATTTTTAAGACTCTTAAAGAAATTCTGTATTGCATTTAATAGCCTATCAGATGCTCTAAAAGACGGTGGTATCGCTGAATCGATAGGTCTAAGGACTCCAACGATATTGACATTTAAAATTTTATATAGTAGTTAACTCCAGAAAATGTCTTTTTCTTGGGTTTTGAGCTATTTTTGCCCAATTTTTGAGAATATCAAATTAACTCTGTATTGCATTTAATAGCTTATAAGATGCTCTATTAGACGGTGGTATCGCTGCATCGATAGGTGTAAGTTAGGTGTAAGAAAGAATCTTTTTCCCAGATTGTGACCTATTTTTGCCCAATTTTTAAGACTCTTAAAGAAATTCTGTATTGCATTTGATAGAATATCAGATGCTCTAAAAGACGGTGGTATCGCTGAATCGATAGGTCTAAGGACTCCAACGATATTGACATTTAAAATTTTATATAGTAGTTAACTCCAGAAAATGTCTTTTTCTTGGGTTTTGAGCTATTTTTGCCCAATTTTTGAGAATATCAAATTAACTCTGTATTGCATTTAATAGCTTATAAGATGCTCTATTAGACGGTGGTATCGCTGCATCGATAGGTGTAAGTTAGGTGTAAGAAAGAATCTTTTTCCCAGATTTTGACCTATTTTTGCCCAATTTTTAAGACTCTTAAAGAAATTCTGTATTGCATTTAATAGCCTATCAGATGCTCTAAAAGACGGTGGTATCGCTGAATCGATAGGTGTAAGTTAGGTGTAAGAAAGAGTCTTTTCCCAGATTTTGACCTATTTTTGCCCAATTTTTAAGCCTCTTAAAGAAATTCTGTATTGCATTTAATAGCCTATCAGATGCTCTAAAAGACGGTGGTATCGCTGAATCGATAGGTCTAAGGACTCCAACGATATTGACATTTAAAATTTTATATAGTAGTTAACTCCAGAAAATGTCTTTTTCTTGGGTTTTGAGCTATTTTTGCCCAATTTTTGAGAATATCAAATTAACTCTGTATTGCATTTAATAGCTTATAAGATGCTCTATTAGACGGTGGTATCGCTGCATCGATAGGTGTAAGTTAGGTGTAAGAAAGAATCTTTTTCCCAGATTTTGACCTATTTTTGCCCAATTTTTAAGACTCTTAAAGAAATTCTGTATTGCATTTAATAGCCTATCAGATGCTCTAAAAGACGGTGGTATCGCTGAATCGATAGGTGTAAGTTAGGTGTAAGAAAGAGTCTTTTCCCAGATTTTGACCTATTTTTGCCCAATTTTTAAGCCTCTTAAAGAAATTCTGTATTGCATTTAATAGCCTATCAGATGCTCTAAAAGACGGTGGTATCGCTGAATCGATAGGTCTAAGGACTCCAACGATATTGACATTTAAAATTTTATATAGTAGTTAACTCCAGAAAATGTCTTTTTCTTGGGTTTTGAGCTATTTTTGCCCAATTTTTGAGAATATCAAATTAACTCTGTATTGCATTTAATAGCTTATAAGATGCTCTATTAGACGGTGGTATCGCTGCATCGATAGGTGTAAGTTAGGTGTAAGAAAGAATCTTTTTCCCAGATTTTGACCTATTTTTGCCCAATTTTTAAGACTCTTAAAGAAATTCTGTATTGCATTTAATAGCCTATCAGATGCTCTAAAAGACGGTGGTATCGCTGCATCGATAGGTGTAAGTTAGGTGTAAGAAAGAATCTTTTTCCCAGATTTTGACCTATTTTTGCCCAATTTTTAAGACTCTTAAAGAAATTCTGTATTGCATTTAATAGCCTATCAGATGCTCTAAAAGACGGTGGTATCGCTGAATCGATAGGTCTAAGGACTCCAACGATATTGACATTTAAAATTTTATATAGTAGTTAACTCCAGAAAATGTCTTTTTCTTGGGTTTTGAGCTATTTTTGCCCAATTTTTGAGAATATCAAATTAACTCTGTATTGCATTTAATAGCTTATAAGATGCTCTATTAGACGGTGGTATCGCTGCATCGATAGGTGTAAGTTAGGTGTAAGAAAGAATCTTTTTCCCAGATTGTGACCTATTTTTGCCCAATTTTTAAGACTCTTAAAGAAATTCTGTATTGCATTTGATAGAATATCAGATGCTCTAAAAGACGGTGGTATCGCTGAATCGATAGGTCTAAGGACTCCAACGATATTGACATTTAAAATTTTATATAGTAGTTAACTCCAGAAAATGTCTTTTTCTTGGGTTTTGAGCTATTTTTGCCCAATTTTTGAGAATATCAAATTAACTCTGTATTGCATTTAATAGCTTATAAGATGCTCTATTAGACGGTGGTATCGCTGCATCGATAGGTGTAAGTTAGGTGTAAGAAAGAATCTTTTTCCCAGATTTTGACCTATTTTTGCCCAATTTTTAAGACTCTTAAAGAAATTCTGTATTGCATTTAATAGCCTATCAGATGCTCTAAAAGACGGTGGTATCGCTGAATCGATAGGTGTAAGTTAGGTGTAAGAAAGAGTCTTTTCCCAGATTTTGACCTATTTTTGCCCAATTTTTAAGCCTCTTAAAGAAATTCTGTATTGCATTTAATAGCCTATCAGATGCTCTAAAAGACGGTGGTATCGCTGAATCGATAGGTCTAAGGACTCCAACGATATTGACATTTAAAATTTTATATAGTAGTTAACTCCAGAAAATGTATTTTTCTTGGGTTTTGAGCTATTTTTGCCCAATTTTTGAGAATATCAAATTAACTCTGTATTGCATTTAATAGCTTATAAGATGCTCTATTAGACGGTGGTATCGCTGCATCGATAGGTGTAAGTTAGGTGTAAGAAAGAATCTTTTTCCCAGATTTTGACCTATTTTTGCCCAATTTTTAAGACTCTTAAAGAAATTCTGTATTGCATTTAATAGCCTATCAGATGCTCTAAAAGACGGTGGTATCGCTGAATCGATAGGTGTAAGTTAGGTGTAAGAAAGAGTCTTTTCCCAGATTTTGACCTATTTTTGCCCAATTTTTAAGCCTCTTAAAGAAATTCTGTATTGCATTTAATAGCCTATCAGATGCTCTAAAAGACGGTGGTATCGCTGAATCGATAGGTCTAAGGACTCCAACGATATTGACATTTAAAATTTTATATAGTAGTTAACTCCAGAAAATGTATTTTTCTTGGGTTTTGAGCTATTTTTGCCCAATTTTTGAGAATATCAAATTAACTCTGTATTGCATTTAATAGCTTATAAGATGCTCTATTAGACGGTGGTATCGCTGCATCGATAGGTGTAAGTTAGGTGTAAGAAAGAATCTTTTTCCCAGATTTTGCCCTATTTTTGCCCAATTTTTAAGACTCTTAAAGAAATTCTGTATTGCATTTAATAGCCTATCAGATGCTCTAAAAGACGGTGGTATCGCTGAATCGATAGGTCTAAGGACTCCAACGATATTGACATTTAAAATTTTATATAGTAGTTAACTCCAGAAAATGTCTTTTTCTTGGGTTTTGAGCTATTTTTGCCCAATTTTTGAGAATATCAAATTAACTCTGTATTGCATTTAATAGCTTATAAGATGCTCTATTAGACGGTGGTATCGCTGCATCGATAGGTGTAAGTTAGGTGTAAGAAAGAATCTTTTTCCCAGATTGTGACCTATTTTTGCCCAATTTTTAAGACTCTTAAAGAAATTCTGTATTGCATTTGATAGAATATCAGATGCTCTAAAAGACGGTGGTATCGCTGAATCGATAGGTCTAAGGACTCCAACGATATTGACATTTAAAATTTTATATAGTAGTTAACTCCAGAAAATGTCTTTTTCTTGGGTTTTGAGCTATTTTTGCCCAATTTTTGAGAATA
The DNA here is from genome assembly GCA_958301585.1 of Merodon equestris. NCBI lineage: Eukaryota > Metazoa > Arthropoda > Insecta > Diptera > Syrphidae > Merodon > Merodon equestris. The sequence continues at coordinate 185,421,477 of OY284413.1, read as the reverse complement.
TCAAATTAACTCTGTATTGCATTTAATAGCTTATAAGATGCTCTATTAGACGGTGGTATCGCTGCATCGATAGGTGTAAGTTAGGTGTAAGAAAGAATCTTTTTCCTAGATTTTGACCTATTTTTGCCCAATTTTTAAGACTCTTAAAGAAATTCTGTATTGCATTTAATAGCCTATCAGATGCTCTAAAAGACGGTGGTATCGCTGAATCGATAGGTGTAAGTTAGGTGTAAGAAAGAGTCTTTTCCCAGATTTTGACCTATTTTTGCCCAATTTTTAAGCCTCTTAAAGAAATTCTGTATTGCATTTAATAGCCTATCAGATGCTCTAAAAGACGGTGGTATCGCTGAATCGATAGGTCTAAGGACTCCAACGATATTGACATTTAAAATTTTATATAGTAGTTAACTCCAGAAAATGTATTTTTCTTGGGTTTTGAGCTATTTTTGCCCAATTTTTGAGAATATCAAATTAACTCTGTATTGCATTTAATAGCTTATAAGATGCTCTATTAGACGGTGGTATCGCTGCATCGATAGGTGTAAGTTAGGTGTAAGAAAGAATCTTTTTCCCAGATTGTGACCTATTTTTGCCCAATTTTTAAGACTCTTAAAGAAATTCTGTATTGCATTTGATAGAATATCAGATGCTCTAAAAGACGGTGGTATCGCTGAATCGATAGGTCTAAGGACTCCAACGATATTGACATTTAAAATTTTATATAGTAGTTAACTCCAGAAAATGTCTTTTTCTTGGGTTTTGAGCTATTTTTGCCCAATTTTTGAGAATATCAAATTAACTCTGTATTGCATTTAATAGCTTATAAGATGCTCTATTAGACGGTGGTATCGCTGCATCGATAGGTGTAAGTTAGGTGTAAGAAAGAATCTTTTTCCCAGATTTTGACCTATTTTTGCCCAATTTTTAAGACTCTTAAAGAAATTCTGTATTGCATTTAATAGCCTATCAGATGCTCTAAAAGACGGTGGTATCGCTGAATCGATAGGTGTAAGTTAGGTGTAAGAAAGAGTCTTTTCCCAGATTTTGACCTATTTTTGCCCAATTTTTAAGCCTCTTAAAGAAATTCTGTATTGCATTTAATAGCCTATCAGATGCTCTAAAAGACGGTGGTATCGCTGAATCGATAGGTCTAAGGACTCCAACGATATTGACATTTAAAATTTTATATAGTAGTTAACTCCAGAAAATGTATTTTTCTTGGGTTTTGAGCTATTTTTGCCCAATTTTTGAGAATATCAAATTAACTCTGTATTGCATTTAATAGCTTATAAGATGCTCTATTAGACGGTGGTATCGCTGCATCGATAGGTGTAAGTTAGGTGTAAGAAAGAAGCTTTTTCCCAGATTTTGACCTATTTTTGCCCAATTTTTAAGACTCTTAAAGAAATTTTGTATTGCATTTAATAGCCTATCAGATGCTCTAAAAGACGGTGGTATCGCTGAATCGATAGGTCTAAGGACTCCAACGATATTGACATTTAAAATTTTATATAGTAGTTAACTCCAGAAAATGTATTTTTCTTGGGTTTTGAGCTATTTTTGCCCAATTTTTGAGAATATCAAATTAACTCTGTATTGCATTTAATAGCTTATAAGATGCTCTATTAGACGGTGGTATCGCTGCATCGATAGGTGTAAGTTAGGTGTAAGAAAGAATCTTTTTCCCAGATTGTGACCTATTTTTGCCCAATTTTTAAGACTCTTAAAGAAATTCTGTATTGCATTTGATAGAATATCAGATGCTCTAAAAGACGGTGGTATCGCTGAATCGATAGGTCTAAGGACTCCAACGATATTGACATTTAAAATTTTATATAGTAGTTAACTCCAGAAAATGTCTTTTTCTTGGGTTTTGAGCTATTTTTGCCCAATTTTTGAGAATATCAAATTAACTCTGTATTGCATTTAATAGCTTATAAGATGCTCTATTAGACGGTGGTATCGCTGCATCGATAGGTGTAAGTTAGGTGTAAGAAAGAATCTTTTTCCCAGATTTTGACCTATTTTTGCCCAATTTTTAAGACTCTTAAAGAAATTCTGTATTGCATTTAATAGCCTATCAGATGCTCTAAAAGACGGTGGTATCGCTGAATCGATAGGTGTAAGTTAGGTGTAAGAAAGAGTCTTTTCCCAGATTTTGACCTATTTTTGCCCAATTTTTAAGCCTCTTAAAGAAATTCTGTATTGCATTTAATAGCCTATCAGATGCTCTAAAAGACGGTGGTATCGCTGAATCGATAGGTCTAAGGACTCCAACGATATTGACATTTAAAATTTTATATAGTAGTTAACTCCAGAAAATGTATTTTTCTTGGGTTTTGAGCTATTTTTGCCCAATTTTTGAGAATATCAAATTAACTCTGTATTGCATTTGATAGCTTATAAGATGCTCTATTGGACGGTGGTATCGCTGCATCCATAGGTGTAAGAAAGAATCTTTTTCCCAGATTTTGAGCTATTTTTGCCCAATTTTTAAGACTCTTAAAGAAATTCTGTATTGCATTTAATAGCCTATCAGATGCTCTAAAAGACGGTGGTATCGCTGAACCGATAAGTCTAAGGACTCCAACGATATTGACATTTAAAATTTTATATAGTAGTTAACTCCAGAAAATGTCTTTTTCTTGGGTTTTGAGCTATTTTTGCCCAATTTTTGAGAATATCAAATTAACTCTGTATTGCATTTAATAGCTTATAAGATGCTCTATTAGACGGTGGTATCGCTGCATCGATAGGTGTAAGTTAGGTGTAAGAAAGAATCTTTTTCCCAGATTTTGACCTATTTTTGCCCAATTTTTAAGACTCTTAAAGAAATTCTGTATTGCATTTAATAGCCTATCAGATGCTCTAAAAGACGGTGGTATCGCTGAATCGATAGGTGTAAGTTAGGTGTAAGAAAGAGTCTTTTCCCAGATTTTGACCTATTTTTGCCCAATTTTTAAGCCTCTTAAAGAAATTCTGTATTGCATTTAATAGCCTATCAGATGCTCTAAAAGACGGTGGTATCGCTGAATCGATAGGTCTAAGGACTCCAACGATATTGACATTTAAAATTTTATATAGTAGTTAACTCCAGAAAATGTATTTTTCTTGGGTTTTGAGCTATTTTTGCCCAATTTTTGAGAATATCAAATTAACTCTGTATTGCATTTAATAGCTTATAAGATGCTCTATTAGACGGTGGTATCGCTGCATCGATAGGTGTAAGTTAGGTGTAAGAAAGAAGCTTTTTCCCAGATTTTGACCTATTTTTGCCCAATTTTTAAGACTCTTAAAGAAATTTTGTATTGCATTTAATAGCCTATCAGATGCTCTAAAAGACGGTGGTATCGCTGAATCGATAGGTCTAAGGACTCCAACGATATTGACATTTAAAATTTTATATAGTAGTTAACTCCAGAAAATGTATTTTTCTTGGGTTTTGAGCTATTTTTGCCCAATTTTTGAGAATATCAAATTAACTCTGTATTGCATTTAATAGCTTATAAGATGCTCTATTAGACGGTGGTATCGCTGCATCGATAGGTGTAAGTTAGGTGTAAGAAAGAATCTTTTTCCCAGATTGTGACCTATTTTTGCCCAATTTTTAAGACTCTTAAAGAAATTCTGTATTGCATTTGATAGAATATCAGATGCTCTAAAAGACGGTGGTATCGCTGAATCGATAGGTCTAAGGACTCCAACGATATTGACATTTAAAATTTTATATAGTAGTTAACTCCAGAAAATGTCTTTTTCTTGGGTTTTGAGCTATTTTTGCCCAATTTTTGAGAATATCAAATTAACTCTGTATTGCATTTAATAGCTTATAAGATGCTCTATTAGACGGTGGTATCGCTGCATCGATAGGTGTAAGTTAGGTGTAAGAAAGAATCTTTTTCCCAGATTTTGACCTATTTTTGCCCAATTTTTAAGACTCTTAAAGAAATTCTGTATTGCATTTAATAGCCTATCAGATGCTCTAAAAGACGGTGGTATCGCTGAATCGATAGGTGTAAGTTAGGTGTAAGAAAGAGTCTTTTCCCAGATTTTGACCTATTTTTGCCCAATTTTTAAGCCTCTTAAAGAAATTCTGTATTGCATTTAATAGCCTATCAGATGCTCTAAAAGACGGTGGTATCGCTGAATCGATAGGTCTAAGGACTCCAACGATATTGACATTTAAAATTTTATATAGTAGTTAACTCCAGAAAATGTATTTTTCTTGGGTTTTGAGCTATTTTTGCCCAATTTTTGAGAATATCAAATTAACTCTGTATTGCATTTGATAGCTTATAAGATGCTCTATTGGACGGTGGTATCGCTGCATCCATAGGTGTAAGAAAGAATCTTTTTCCCAGATTTTGAGCTATTTTTGCCCAATTTTTAAGACTCTTAAAGAAATTCTGTATTGCATTTAATAGCCTATCAGATGCTCTAAAAGACGGTGGTATCGCTGAACCGATAAGTCTAAGGACTCCAACGATATTGACATTTAAAATTTTATATAGTAGTTAACTCCAGAAAATGTCTTTTTCTTGGGTTTTGAGCTATTTTTGCCCAATTTTTGAGAATATCAAATTAACTCTGTATTGCATTTAATAGCTTATAAGATGCTCTATTAGACGGTGGTATCGCTGCATCGATAGGTGTAAGTTAGGTGTAAGAAAGAATCTTTTTCCCAGATTTTGACCTATTTTTGCCCAATTTTTAAGACTCTTAAAGAAATTCTGTATTGCATTTAATAGCCTATCAGATGCTCTAAAAGACGGTGGTATCGCTGCATCGATAGGTGTAAGTTAGGTGTAAGAAAGAATCTTTTTCCCAGATTGTGACCTATTTTTGCCCAATTTTTAAGACTCTTAAAGAAATTCTGTATTGCATTTGATAGAATATCAGATGCTCTAAAAGACGGTGGTATCGCTGAATCGATAGGTCTAAGGACTCCAACGATATTGACATTTAAAATTTTATATAGTAGTTAACTCCAGAAAATGTATTTTTCTTGGGTTTTGAGCTATTTTTGCCCAATTTTTGAGAATATCAAATTAACTCTGTATTGCATTTGATAGCTTATAAGATGCTCTATTGGACGGTGGTATCGCTGCATCCATAGGTGTAAGAAAGAATCTTTTTCCCAGATTTTGAGCTATTTTTGCCCAATTTTTAAGACTCTTAAAGAAATTCTGTATTGCATTTAATAGCCTATCAGATGCTCTAAAAGACGGTGGTATCGCTGAACCGATAAGTCTAAGGACTCCAACGATATTGACATTTAAAATTTTATATAGTAGTTAACTCCAGAAAATGTCTTTTTCTTGGGTTTTGAGCTATTTTTGCCCAATTTTTGAGAATATCAAATTAACTCTGTATTGCATTTAATAGCTTATAAGATGCTCTATTAGACGGTGGTATCGCTGCATCGATAGGTGTAAGTTAGGTGTAAGAAAGAATCTTTTTCCCAGATTTTGACCTATTTTTGCCCAATTTTTAAGACTCTTAAAGAAATTCTGTATTGCATTTAATAGCCTATCAGATGCTCTAAAAGACGGTGGTATCGCTGAATCGATAGGTCTAAGGACTCCAACGATATTGACATTTAAAATTTTATATAGTAGTTAACTCCAGAAAATGTCTTTTTCTTGGGTTTTGAGCTATTTTTGCCCAATTTTTGAGAATATCAAATTAACTCTGTATTGCATTTAATAGCTTATAAGATGCTCTATTAGACGGTGGTATCGCTGCATCGATAGGTGTAAGTTAGGTGTAAGAAAGAATCTTTTTCCCAGATTTTGACCTATTTTTTCCCAATTTTTAAGACTCTTAAAGAAATTCTGTGTTGCATTTAATAGCCTATCAGATGCTCTAAAAGACGGTGGTATCGCTGAATCGATAAACCTATTTTTGCCCAATTTTTAAGACTCTTAAAGAAATTCTGTATTGCATTTAATAGCCTATCAGATGCTCTAAAAGACGGTGGTATCGCTGAATCGATAGGTCTAAGGACTCCAACGATATTGACATTTAAAATTTTATATAGTAGTTAACTCCAGAAAATGTATTTTTCTTGGGTTTTGAGCTATTTTTGCCCAATTTTTGAGAATATCAAATTAACTCTGTATTGCATTTAATAGCTTATAAGATGCTCTATTAGACGGTGGTATCGCTGCATCGATAGGTGTAAGTTAGGTGTAAGAAAGAATCTTTTTCCCAGATTGTGACCTATTTTTGCCCAATTTTTAAGACTCTTAAAGAAATTCTGTATTGCATTTGATAGAATATCAGATGCTCTAAAAGACGGTGGTATCGCTGAATCGATAGGTCTAAGGACTCCAACGATATTGACATTTAAAATTTTATATAGTAGTTAACTCCAGAAAATGTATTTTTCTTGGGTTTTGAGCTATTTTTGCCCAATTTTTGAGAATATCAAATTAACTCTGTATTGCATTTGATAGCTTATAAGATGCTCTATTGGACGGTGGTATCGCTGCATCCATAGGTGTAAGAAAGAATCTTTTTCCCAGATTTTGAGCTATTTTTGCCCAATTTTTAAGACTCTTAAAGAAATTCTGTATTGCATTTAATAGCCTATCAGATGCTCTAAAAGACGGTGGTATCGCTGAACCGATAAGTCTAAGGACTCCAACGATATTGACATTTAAAATTTTATATAGTAGTTAACTCCAGAAAATGTCTTTTTCTTGGGTTTTGAGCTATTTTTGCCCAATTTTTGAGAATATCAAATTAACTCTGTATTGCATTTAATAGCTTATAAGATGCTCTATTAGACGGTGGTATCGCTGCATCGATAGGTGTAAGTTAGGTGTAAGAAAGAATCTTTTTCCCAGATTGTGACCTATTTTTGCCCAATTTTTAAGACTCTTAAAGAAATTCTGTATTGCATTTGATAGAATATCAGATGCTCTAAAAGACGGTGGTATCGCTGAATCGATAGGTCTAAGGACTCCAACGATATTGACATTTAAAATTTTATATAGTAGTTAACTCCAGAAAATGTCTTTTTCTTGGGTTTTGAGCTATTTTTGCCCAATTTTTGAGAATATCAAATTAACTCTGTATTGCATTTAATAGCTTATAAGATGCTCTATTAGACGGTGGTATCGCTGCATCGATAGGTGTAAGTTAGGTGTAAGAAAGAATCTTTTTCCCAGATTTTGACCTATTTTTGCCCAATTTTTAAGACTCTTAAAGAAATTCTGTATTGCATTTAATAGCCTATCAGATGCTCTAAAAGACGGTGGTATCGCTGAATCGATAGGTCTAAGGACTCCAACGATATTGACATTTAAAATTTTATATAGTAGTTAACTCCAGAAAATGTCTTTTTCTTGGGTTTTGAGCTATTTTTGCCCAATTTTTGAGAATATCAAATTAACTCTGTATTGCATTTAATAGCTTATAAGATGCTCTATTAGACGGTGGTATCGCTGCATCGATAGGTGTAAGTTAGGTGTAAGAAAGAATCTTTTTCCCAGATTTTGACCTATTTTTGCCCAATTTTTAAGACTCTTAAAGAAATTCTGTATTGCATTTAATAGCGTATCAGATGCTCTAAAAGACGGTGGTATCGCTGAATCGATTGGTCTAAGGACTCCAACGATATTGACATTTAACATTTTATATAGTAGTTAACTCCAGAAAATGTATTTTTCTTGGGTTTTGAGCTATTTTTGCCCAATTTTTGAGAATATCAAATTAACTCTGTATTGCATTTGATAGCTTATAAGATGCTCTATTGGACGGTGGTATCGCTGCATCCATAGGTGTAAGAAAGAATCTTTTTCCCAGATTTTGAGCTATTTTTGCCCAATTTTTAAGACTCTTAAAGAAATTCTGTATTGCATTTAATAGCCTATCAGATGCCCTAAAAGACGGTGGTATCGTTGAATCGATAGATCTAAGGACTCCAAAGATATTGACATTTAAAATTTTATATAGTAGTTAACTCCAGAAAATGTCTTTTTCTTGGGTTTTGAGCTTTTTTTGCCCAATTTTTGAGAATATCAAATTAACTCTGTATTGCATTTGATAGCTTATAATATGCTCTATTTAACGGTTGTATCGCTGCATCGATAGGTGTAAGTTAGGTGTAAGAAAGAGTCTTTTTCCCAGATTTTGACCTATTTTTGCCCAATCTTTAAGACTCTTAAAGAAATTCTGTATTGCATTTAATAGCCTATCCGATGCTCTAAAAGACGGTGGTATCGCTGAATCGATAGGTCTAAGGACTCCAACGATATTGACATTTAAAATTTTATATAGTAGTTAACTCCAGAAAATGTATTTTTCTTGGGTTTTGAGCTATTTTTGCCCAATTTTTGAGAATATCAAATTAACTCTGTATTGCATTTAATAGCCTATAAGATGCTCTAAAAGACGGTGGTATCGCTGAATCGATAAGGATAAGAATCGATAATACAATTTCTGTAAGTGGTAATCCATAACCCATGAGCAGAGGTTTTATGGCCTCAAGTTTATGAATTGAGACTGGAGAACAACAAGACGGAGCTGCCACACATACGTTCGTACGACAATAGACATTTTGAAGGATCCGTTTTCGAGGCGCCAAACGTTTGGTTTTGGATCCTAATGCTCCAGGTTCTTTCTTTATGATTTTTAAGGCTACGGGTCTACCAGAACAAGCCATAATCTTAAATTAAATATTTCGGGAAACAAATTTATGATGACATTCATGTGAATGACATCATCAAACAATGAACGTCTTTCACGCACAACCAGCATTGATCCGGAGAACGCCTTCTTGGATGATGATTTCTTCTAAATTGAAAATGTACGAGGTGAATGACAACATTTGCCAAATCAAATTTGCCCTGGAAAACAGAGCCCTGCTTCATCACTTCTACTTTCTAAATGTTATTAATCACTGGCGTTTGAAGAACCTTAGTTTTACCATGACGATTTCATGGCCATCGCCAGTGAAGGGACTAACACGCGATGGAGGATCTCTAGATGATATTTGAGTCGTTAAAGAGAAAACATTTGACAGGAACCGTATATCGAATGTTTGGTAGAGATGTATACATGTTATCCGGGGCTTTGGAAGACGTAAGAAGATGTGAAGGTGAAAGCAATCTCCAAAAGGAGTAAGGATATCTCTAAAAGGGTTGAGAGCAATAAAATCATTCTGAATAACCAATTCGGTTTCAGAGCGGGGCATGACGCTATTCATGAAATATCGAAACTCGTATCGGATATCCAACAGAACAAACGCAAAAATCAGTGTACAGGTGCCTGCCCGATTGACTTGGAAAAAGCTATCGCTACCGAATGGTTAGAAGATCTGTGCCAACTGCGCGTAGAAAAACCACTGCTGCGACATAAATATTTGAAATAATAAATGGACTGAACAGGGTACGATGAACACGGCGATCCTTTGAGCATTTCCCTTTAATATCTCCACCCTCAATAGCGCACAAATCAAGTCCAACAATCGGCATCATTGTTATTCTTTTGCGATGAGATTTGAAAAAAAATCAGGAGTATTTTAATGATTGGAGAAAATTAGGTTTTCAATTTTTGGACCGGAGGCATCTACTCACATAACCTGGGATGGTTTTTTTTTTTTTTAATGTTGACACTTTACAGTTTTCGTGTAGAGCCAGAAAGGAGTTTTCAGCATTTTTGTCTAGTTTTTGAGAGAAGGCTTCTCTGTTGTAAAGTTGTGCGGCAAGATAATTTTATTGCCGCAATATAATTTTAATGTCCTTTATAGCAAAAAAATAGATGGGTGGACAGGATGTTTCAGTTTATCTAATTGGGTTATTCAATTAAAAAAAAAAAAAGAATTAATTGAAATGAAGCATGAGTATCTTACATAGAAATTCAGAAATGAATGTGTTTAGGACTCAACATCCTTCCGGCTCTGAGGGGACTTTTTTTTTGTTTTTAATAGCGGACTAGTGCTAACAAATAGCATAGGCAACTCCGACAAGTGTAGATCTATTGCGCCGGCTAGCCAATTAGACAAGGAGTTCCTCTACCTTATTAATAACGCTAAAGATGTCCCTCATAAGAGTTGAGCTGATTCCCTCAGGAGTCATAATTTCTCTGCTTCTTAAGATGGTAGAGGGCAGCACACTCGTATGTATGTATGTGCTCTGCAGTTTCCTCGTCATCTAGACAGATTCGGTTAACGAGAGGTTGATTTTGTTAAGATGATATCTCAGAATTCAATTTCCCGCAAGGTAGCTGACCAGTCTTCTGATATCGACTTTATTATATTTAAGAATGTTAATAGAGTGTTTGTTCAGGGGCCGTATAAATATTTTCGTTTGTCGAAGCCCTTGAAGGATGTTCCAAATGTGCAGGCGATTTTTCGCACTTGTCTAAGAGAAAATTAATCTTCGACTTGGGTATTCCACCTTTGGTGGAACCTTTCCTAGTGAGTTGGTCTGTGATTTCGTTGCTTTTTATGCCGTTGTGCCCTGGCAACCACCAGAGTTTAAACTTATTTCTTTTGGCCTAGTCCTGCAGGATATCGTGGCATTCCTTAAGGGATTTGAGTTCGTACTATAATGGGTGGGCCATCTTGTGTTTTTTTTTTTACTCATAGGTTATTTTGACACTGGGCTGTTTCTCGTTCGCAATCTTGACAGAAAGTCAGTATCTACCTCCGCGGAACGAAATGAGTTGCTTTACGCTTGAACAACATTGGGAAATATTGAAAACTTGTTTCCAAAGTGAGTGCTGCGTTTTTAAAAAAGAAGTTTTGGCCGAAATGAAGCACCCACCGCGACTGCTGTACGCAAGTTTGTGCAACTGGAGACTGGCATGCAGTGGTATGTAGTGGACAACACTCATAGTCCCCGTCGTCGTACGGTGCGCACAGATGAGAATGTGGCTGCTGTTGAGTGTGAAACTCGATTCACGAGCACCATCTGGCTATCGATCTATACAGCTCAACATTTCACGTACCAGCCTGAACAGAATATTGCACAAAGATCTTACAGATCTTCATGTTAATCGACTTTTTTTTACTGAAATTTAAGACATGGATTTGAACGACCTCTATTTCATACTAGATAGCGCGCCATGTCACACAGCCCATGCCACAATCGATCTTTTGCGCACCAAATTCTCAAATCGTGTTATCAGCTGTTTTGGCGATGTCAATTGGCCGCCTCGGAGCTGCGATTTGACCCCTTTGTGAGGAACGGTGAAGGACAAGCCAACAATCAGGAAACGATTCAAGCAACTAAAGCCAATATAATCCAAACAATCCGTGAGCTACAGCCCGAAACCATCAGCAAGCTCTGGAAAATTGGGGTGACAGAATGAGCTACTGCGAAGCCAGCCGACGTAGATTTTTCAAAAAGAAACTTGTATTTGGCCCACCCTGTACGAGCCCAACGCTTTGAGCGCTGCCTGACTGTCTGAGAGTATATTGATGGTTATGCCTCTTATTCCAGTCTCTAAATTTAGGTTGACGCACGTCAGAATTGCGTATAGTCCGGCTTGGAAGACATTAGGTCTCGTTCCCATGATCTTCAATATTTTCCGATTTGGTCCAGTTGACTGCTTTTCACATTAAGCAAGGGATAGCTGCTTTTCCAAGCTGTGCGATTTGGAATAAGTATCTCAGTTCTTTTATCAAAGATGAACATATGAGGTAATGCGTCCGAAACTGCGGTAATCATGTCGAGCTCAGGAAGGTATTGTAGGATGGACCAATGGTGTACATGCCTAATCCGTTTCTGAGCGAAGAAGTCTGATTGCACTACGTATTGCAACCTTGTTAATAAAAACGTGCAGTGGAATAATTCCGATCAGTGGAATAATACCTCTTGGGCTGCCGTTTGGCAGGTTGGCATGTCGCCCATAATGCCAAGACATGCTAGTCATGAAAGGTATTGAAGTTTACTTTATTAAGCCGAAGCCTCAAATGAAATATAGGTATTTCCTAGGAACAATCAAAATGACATTCATGTTTGGAAGCTTCCGTCAAACGTACATATATTGTTTTAGGCAACACCAATGCAAGAACCAATGTACGAGTGCCTATCTGATTGACTTGGAAAACGCTTTCGACACCGTATACTTAGAAGGTATATTACAAGCTCTGCCGAACAAGCACTACTTCATATGATTTTTGCCATTTCAATAGGTAGAAAATTTGAAAACTGCCAACGTGACTTCTACTCAAACATTTGAAAGCGAAAATGGAATGCAACAGGGTTCGGTAAACTCGCCGATCTGATAGTGATCTGATAGCTTCTCTCCAATCGAGCAATTGACGACTTTGTCATTCTCTTGTAGCTTGACTTCAAAAAAATTCAGGAATATTTTAACGATCGGAAATAAAAACTGGCCCAAGTTCTCAACTTTTGTAGCAGACTCTGCGACTTGTTTTTACTAAAAAAATTCACTGCTCTAGTCATTCAGTTATTTTCCATAAGTGTATCATAAGGTTGTAAGGCATCGTTTAAGTTATTCAGTAAGGTAAGGTATTTTGTAGTAAGTTAAGATATTGAAGCTTGTTTCAAGAATTTTTGCTCGCAAATAGAGCACAGGACACGATTGCAAGAACTTATCGCCAAAATTATTGAATAGATTGATGCGTCCGTAAAAAGAGGGTAAATCTATAGGTATGTGAACAAAGGCCACGCTCCCTTGATCGATATTATTTTCAAAAAGTAATGGGAAAACAACTTAAAATTCAAATGAATATTTTAATAAATATCTTAAATTATGTAGTATCGTCTTACAATAAAGATGTAACTAAACAACATCGGATGAATGTTTTTGGGTTATCCTGTATATAATTTTACTATTTCGTATTTTTCGGATTTTGCTTGTTTGCCCTTACATGCTTTGTAAATGTATTTCATGCCGCTCCTCCGAAATTTCCTGTGGCATGAAGCGTCGTTCGCTGGCGGCATGTAGAAGCTCAATGAAAATATGATTCAAACATTTGGGCATAAGTTATGAAAATAACTTACCATAGCCCGTCGAGCATACAGGTTCCAACTTATCTATGTCTTCTGTTGAAAATATTGCATCGTTTACTCTGAAAACAAAGCAAGTGTTGGGCATTTATTAGATCACCTGATATGACGACGTTCTATCACATATTACCCTTTGTTCTTGAGTGTATTCTTGACTCATCAAGGATAAGTCACGTAACGAACGAACCCAAACTCCTTGAACGCACGCCATTGCCTTCGAAGCCTTTGTGACACTCCCTACAAAGCAGCCCGTCAACACATATTAGGTCACAACTTTAATTAAATTCAACTTCTCTAAGGTGAGTATGGACGGAATCCCTGCAAAGGCCAAGAGGGTGCAGATCTGGGAGCGATAAAACAATTGCGTGACAACAATGTGGCCGAACCCAACCCGCACCATGCCAGGCTTTCGGATTATGATGAATGTTCCCAGTCCTTTCTATCCACCTTCGTCGCCACTCTGCACTTACACTTAATATTCAACTTTATTGGGGGAGTGTGCCGTTCATGTTTTCCAAGTCTTTACGACTTTTGCCCCAGGGAACAATGTGGCTGAACCACCGTATCCCAGCATTCTCTTATACCGTTCGTAAGGGGTCCTAATCAATAGTTTAGTCACTTTAATTCGCTTTAAGAAGGAACATAGAAGCATGCCGCGAAGAAGGAAAATTGGAAAATAAAACACGGATCCGATGGATACGGATATGATATTATGACACGACATATACACATTGTGGTTACGCGTTTGTTTACATATCACCGTGGCGCCGATAAAAGCTCACGCGCTCACACGACATAATCGCAGCAGTGGCGCTTGGGCCTAATGGGAGTTTAATGATGGGATTTGAAGGGAACTGCGTCTCCCTCATCAGCCCTGTTTGCTAGATAGAATATAATGATTTTCTCGTTTTACCTTGCCTTAACGACGACGCTACCAGCTCCGTGATGTCAAATGATTGTGTATCAGGTGCAATCAGTAGCAGGTCGAGTTATAAGCTTACGAAGGATTTTTATTTTACATCAAAGCGTATCGCAGTGTCATAGTAACCGGGTGTGATGGTTAACCAAAGTGTCTGAGTAATTTCCGCTGACTTGGCGCATTCGCTGATACCCTGTCACCTCCATTTAAGTGTTAATGAAGTCACAAATACATTACTGCATGCGAATCTGCATCCTTGAGGTGCGCATTTGTCCCTTGCCTAAGCGGGGGGGCCCTAATACATTGGCAGAGCAATTTGTTATGACATTATACGGGTACATGCAGTATAAAGCAATGTGGCTGTACTCGTGGACTTATGATTAATAGATCTCGTACTCGTATATGAACCGGAGTCGGATTTATAAACATGCCACCGGGTGGTTTCACTGGTGCTTTTGTGGATTAAAATTGCAATCGCACAGTAGGGAACGAGCGGGAGGCGATGCCACTACGTGGGGTATTTTGATAAATTGGAATGTCATCGGGCTTAGCAGGAATCTGTTTGATACATTAGAGTGTGGGATAGCATGTGTTTTTATGTGGAGTTGGCGAAATGAGACGAACAAAAGTGGGAGAGTCAGAAGGCGAGGTTTTTCTAAGAAACTTTTTGTTTTATAGATAGCATTTACGCACGCTTTTTATAATGATCCACACCTTCGTCCCTTTTATAATTAAGGCCCAGAAAATGTCTGCCTAACCCTGAAATTTTTCCACTACCTCTCCTGCCTCAATATGACATGGCTTACATTTAGCTGGAATAGGTAGGACCATTAGTCATTGTAAACGTCAAAATCAGTAAGTTTCGATAACGAAGGGGCAAATGTATTTACAATGTGAAATATATGGAAGTATAAATGAGTAAGAATCGAAACGAAAGAGAGGAAAAGAAAAGGACAGGCTAAACGCAGAGCTAAAAATAATTTTATTTGTTCATCGGATGGAATTAATCGTTTAGCCCTTAGCTGGGGGGGTGAATATTTTCTGTTCAATTGAAAGGCAGGTGGGTATTTGAATTCTAGTGGATTGCGTTGTTACGTAAGAATTTGGAAAGTGCTTATAAGTTAGTTGAACATATTAAGGTATTCCAAAGATTTACAAGGATATGCCGTGAAGAAGGTTAGATCTGAAGGGCAGACAGCTTTCTTCATCATTTTCATGCCGAAGAATATGTCACTCAAATCCGAAAATGCTACGTATACGTAACATATTGGTGCCTTGCCCCTTTCAGGCTTCCTCGAAGTCGAAATTTTAGATGTTACCGAAAAGCTTAGATCTGAATAGAGGATATTTCCTTACATAATTACGAGTATTAAGTACGAATAGCTACCTCTTAGGTTAAGAGATCCGCTCACTCAACGACTTGACTACTGTAGCATATCTTTGGAAGATAGTTTTCTGACATCGTCCTCTTGCCCAAATAGTTTCCACTTGAGCCAATAAATCCTGTCAACACCTCTTGTTAGAGGACGTATTTGCAACATGCTGACATCTACCTCCACAAGCCTGGACAGTAACTCAACTTTTACCGAGTTTGATGCGCTGTCCGACTTCATTACAAGAATTGTAACCTTGTTTCCTCGTACTGACATCGTTATTGCGGGCAATTTCAATGTACACAATTCTAATTGGCTTTGGCATTCCGGTCCGACAACACCCTTAGGGAAGTATTCAGATTTCTTTGTTGCCGTAAATAATTTGACCCAGCTAGTAAATGATGCAACATGAATATTTGACATTGCAGATCGTTCCGCCAACACACTAGACTTGTTTCTCACCTCTCATCGTGATAAGTATTCTGTCGATATATTATCACCTCTAGGCTCGTTAGACCACTGAGTTGTTTCAGCTAATTTCTCTAATAACATACTTCTACTGGGTATGAGATCCTTCATTCCTCATAGAGTGAAGAGTATCAAACCCAAAGCAAATGCGTGGTATGACTCGAGCTGTAAAGAGGCTATCAGATTGAAAGAGCTGAGCTTTCGGACTTGAAAAGCCAATTCCTCTGAGGAAACCCGGAATAAGTTAAAACGAGCCAGAAATGACTGTAATGCATTGATTCGATGTGTCAAATTCTCTCTTGACCAAAAGTTGAGGCAAAAAGTGCTAAATTGCCCCATAGGCAGCGAAAACTTTTGATCAGTTGTGAAAAACATAAAAAACGTTGCCTCGTCTTCAATCCCTGAGCTTATTTACAATGACATCCCAGCTGTCAGCTCTTTGACAAAGACAATCTGCAGCCGCAGATGAGCCAACTTAACACTCCCAGATTGCACTTTGTCGCCGAGTGTAGAGAAAATAGAATCTTCCAGTTGCAAGAGTACTAGGATCTCAACATGAACAAATCCGCTGGGCCTGACGGTATTTCCCCAATACCTCCGAAGAGTCTAGGTTCCCTCAAACGGTGCAATTTCTGATCTCTGATCTGGTTTCAATTTACAAGACCTACATTCGCCCCAAGCTCAATTACAACGCTCATAACTGGTCTGGTACTCCCAATAAATCTCTGCACCTGCAACTGCACTGCAACGCAATACAAAAGCGAGCGATAAACATCATAGGAGACAAAAATATCGCAAAGCCAAATGACTCACTCGAACATCGACGTATTGTCTCCTCTCTCTCTCTGTTTTATTGTTATCTTAACAATGCTCAAGTGAGCTAGAGACCCGTTTGTTAGCCGAACTACAGGAATGTGGAATGCTCTTCCCAACTTAACTTCTCCCACTCCCCTCTAGCTCCTTTCCCTCTCTACAGCCCATGATGTGGAGTCGTAACCCCTTGTGCAAGCGTCAATTATAAAAGCAATAAAAAAAATTATTTTGCCACAAGTTTGGAATTACCATTTAGTTTTTGTAACTTTCTAGTTTTTTTTGTTTGTTTTTTATTATTTGACCTTGTTGAACAAAGTTTCTTGCACATGCTTAACCAATTGTTTTTTTTATTCGATCACCTCATATAAGTCTATACTACCTCTTGGAGCCAGAGATCTCATATTTGGATTCGCCAAAATCGTCCCTTGCTCCAGGCCTGCATAGTAGAGTTCATATACTCTTTAGCTCACTGCAATCTTTGCATCCAAATTCGAGAGCTGAGCAATGATATTCACACTGCCATCTTGCCTTTTAAGACTTTTGAAGGCAAAAGTTTCTTTCTACTACTATTCAGAATAACATAGAGAAACTGCTTAAAATCACTTAATTTTCAAAATTCGAATAATACTTATTTGTTGCCTTTCTGATAATTTCCGACTCGACTACAAGTTTTTCGAAAATACTTTTTAACATTAATAGTTCTTAGACCATAATCTTGCTTACTAAACTTATGGAGATAATTCTATTATTGGCCATTAATTAGCGTCTAAATAAAGAATACACTTTTCCAGAGTTGTGCCTTATACAGAGTCATGATTCGAATATAACATCCCTGTTTTAATCACATACTTCGAACTGAACTGTCATTCGAGACTATATTTATTTTGTATAGGTACAAAGCTTACCATTTTATAATATTGACTGCTTAATAATTTCTGAATCTTTTAAAATTGTGAAAACTTTTCCAAAAAAGTGATTTGGTAGCAGGAATGCCCGGCACATTACAATTTCGCGGCGAGGGCAGCATTTGAGTTATCTTGCGGCAGATTATGGTATATTTTGCACTGGAATTTGCGTCTATATGTACAGTTATAAAGTTAAACTCACTCAAGAATTTAAGCCAGCTGATCAAGAAAACTACATAGAGAAAATGCCGATTGCTTGACGAGAGTGCAGTTGGTCACAGACAAAATGGCAAATTTTCTTTGTCACAACAATTGAACGAGATACGTAAAAAGGAACATGAGAGAACATATTCCTAAAAGTACCTTATGTCCATAAATAAAAGGAACAAAGTTGCATAAATTCTAGGAACAAAAAAAAAACAAATTCACGCCTCCAATGAGGATTCAATATCTGATCTTCAACATATCAGATTTAACATCATTGGTGAGGCTGGGGAAGATGACAATAAACATCGGCCCAAAAGAACCAAGTGGGTTCTGATCCAGGGTCAACTTGCTGTGAAGGAGGACCAGCTTCTTAAATCCATCAAATTGACAAATCGGAGGCATTTGATAATACTGGCTACAACTCAATCACCACTGCACTGCCCCGGAGATGTGTAGACCACAACACTAACACTGCGTGAGAACCGTATTATATGAACCACATCCGGAGAGGTCTCTGGGACAATATCGGCTCATAAAGGATGTCCACAAGGTGAAGTCTTTTTTATGAAGTCATCGGATACGCCGATGACCTTGTAGTTATAGTTACAGGTAAAAGCAAAATTTCGCGGCGACGGTTTGCATCAAATTCTAAGCACTACGTGGCGTATAAGGAACATTTTCAAATTTCAACAACATTTTCATTTCAAATTGTCTCATTCAAATTCTCATTTACGGGCTCGGACAGCTAGTTACCATGACGGAACCACACAAGATCTGATTGAATCGGTTAGATCTGAATTCGCGTCAACTGTTCACATCAAATTCCGGTCGTGAAAGAAGCTGTGGAAGCCGAGAAATGCGATCGATCCTAAGCACAACGGGGCGTATATGTAATACTTTTAAATTTGTTGTACATTCTCATTTACGGGCTCGGGCAGCTAAGTTTCCATGAGCTGAATCGGTTAGATCTGAATTCGCGTCAACAGTTGCCATCAAATTCCAGCCGTGAAAATAGCTGTGGAAGCCAAGGAATGCGATCGACCCTAAGCACAACGGGGCGTATATGTAATACTTTCAAATTTGTTGGACCTTCTCATTGAATTTACTCCTGGGCCCGATGGTCTCCCGGCCATATTACTAAAAAAATGTTCCTCCATTATTCCTGTCCCGCTCTCAAAAATATTCAACTTATCCCTGTCCCTTGGAGATTTTCCCCAGATATGGAGAACCGATTTTATAACTCCAGTTCACAAAAAAGGTCCGAAGAATGTCGTTAACAACTACCGGCCCATCGCCAAACTGTCACACATACCCAAACTTTTTGAAAGTATTTTGTATGACACTCTAAGTTTCCACTGCAAATCTCTAATCTCCTCCAAACAACATGGCTTCCTTAAACGCAGGTCTACAACCACAAACCTTGTCGAATTTGTGTCCATCACACTCTCAGCTTTAGAGAATGGAAAGGAAGTTGACGTAATTTCAACTGATTTCAGTAAAGCTTTCGACAAAATCTCCCACAAACTAATACTCTTCAAAATGCCCCCTTCTCGAATACGCATCTCAAGTGTGGTCCCCTTATCAACAAACCCACATATCTAGAATCGAAAGCATCCAACATCGGTTCCTACGTTTCGCCCTTCGAGGTCTGCCCTGGACCAATCCCTTGTTCTTACCACCCTATCAAGACCGTCTTAAACTAATCAACTTGAGCACTCTGGAGGAAAGAAGAAGAGTATCCGATATAATCTTCATTCATAGACTTCTTACAGGTACAATTGACTGCGCCACCCTTTATAACTCCATATCTCTTAACACTAACCCCCGTAATACACGCAATCCTCGACTCTTCTATCTGTCCACCCCCCGCACCTCATACGGCTCCAATGAACCCATTTCCCGTATGCTGGCAAGTGTTAATTCGAATCTTAACTTCGACTTCAACCTCAGCACTCCATGCCTAAAACTCCATCTTCTCAATAACCTTCCCCCCCTCCAGTCTTAGTTTCTGCGCCCCTCACCCGTTCTCATTAGTTATTAAGTTAGAATAAGTTTAGCTTGAATTAAGCTCAATAAATGGGGGTGTTTGCCTCCACGAAAATTTACGGGCTCGGGCAGCTACGTTTCCATGAGAGAACCACACAAGGTCTGGCTGAATCGGTTAGATCTGAATTCGCGTCAACAGTTGCCATCAAATTCCAGCCGTAAAAGTAGCTGTGGAAGCCAAGGAATGCGATCGACCCTAAGCACAACGGGGCGTATACGTAATACTTTTAAATTTGTTGTACCTTCTCATTTACTTGCTCGGGCAGCTAAGTTTCCATGAGAGAACCACACAAGGTCTGGCTGAATCGGTTAGATCTGAATTCACGTCAAATGCTTGCATCAAATTCAAGTCGTGAAAGTAGCTGTAGAAGCAAAGGAATGGGTTCGACTCTAACCACAACGGGGCGTATATGTAATACTTTCAAATTTGTTATAACTTCTCATTTACGGGTTCGGGCAGCTACGTTTCCATGAGTGAACCACACAAGATATAACTGAATCGGTTAGATCTGAATTCGCGTCAACAGTTCCCATCAAATTCCAGCCATGAAAGTACCTGTGGAAGCCAAGGAATGCGATCGACCCTAAGCATAACGGGGCGTATACGTAATACTTTCAAATTTGTTGAACCTTCTCATTTACGGGCTCGGGCCGCTAAGTTTCCATGAGAGAACCACACAAGGTCTGGCTGAATCGATTAGATCTGAATTCGC
Organism: Merodon equestris; assembly: GCA_958301585.1. Classification (NCBI taxonomy): domain Eukaryota; kingdom Metazoa; phylum Arthropoda; class Insecta; order Diptera; family Syrphidae; genus Merodon; species Merodon equestris. The sequence continues at coordinate 185,401,044 of OY284413.1, read as the reverse complement.
GTCAACAGTTGCCATCAAATTCCAGCCGTGAAAGTAGCTGTGGAAGCCAAGGAATGCGATCGACCCTAAGCACAACGGGGCGTATATGTAATACTTTCAAATTTGTTGTACCTTCTCATTTACGGGCTCGGGCAGCTAAGTTTCCATGAGAGAACCACACAAGGTCTGGCTGAATCGGTTAGATCTGAATTCGCGTCAACAGTTGCCATCAAATTCCAGCCGTGAAAGTACCTGTGGAAGCCAAGGAATGCGATCGACCCTAAGCATAACGGGGCGTATACGTAATACTTTCAAATTTGTTGGACCTTCTCATTTACGGGCTCGGGCAGCTAAGTTTCCATGAGAGAACCACACAAGGTCTGGCTGAATCGGTTAGATCTGAATTCGCGTCAACAGTTGCCATCAAATTCCAGCCGTGAAAGTAGCTGTGGAAGCCAAGGAATGCGATCGACCCTAAGCACAACGGGGCGTATATGTAATACTTTTAAATTTGTTGTACATTCTCATTTACGGGCTCGGGCAGCTAAGTTTCCATGAGAGAACCACACAAGGTCTGGCTGAATCGGTTAGATCTGAATTCGCGTCAACAGTTGCCATCAAATTCCAGCCGTAAAAGTAGCTGTGGAAGCCAAGGAATGCGATCGACCCTAAGCACAAAGGGGCGTATACGTAATACTTTTAAATTTGTTGTACCTTCTCATTTACTTGCTCGGGCAGCTAAGTTTCCATGAGAGAACCACACAAGGTCTGGCTGAATCGGTTAGATCTAAATTCACGTCAAATGCTTGCATCAAATTCATGTCGTGAAAGAAGCTGTGGAAGCCGAGAAATGCCATCGACCATAAGCACAACATGGCGTATATGTAATACTTTCAAATTTGTTGGACCTTCTCATTTACGGGCTCGGGCAGCTACGTTTCCATGAGTGAACCACACAAGATCTAACTGAATCGGTTAGATCTGGATTCGCGTCAACTGTTCGCCTCAAATTCAAGTCGTGAAAGTAGCTGTAGAAGCAAAGGAATGGGATCGACTCTAACCACAACGGGGCGTATATGTAATACTTTCAAATTTGTTATAACTTCTCATTTACGGGTTCGGGCAGCTACGTTTCCATGAGTGAACCACACAAGATATAACTGAATCGGTTAGATCTGAATTCGCGTCAACAGTTCCCATCAAATTCCAGCCATGAAAGTACCTGTGGAAGCCAAGGAATGCGATCGACCCTAAGCATAACGGGGCGTATACGTAATACTTTCAAATTTGTTGAACCTTCTCATTTACGGGCTCGGGCAGCTAAGTTTCCATGAGAGAACCACACAAGGTCTGGCTGAATCGATTAGATCTGAATTCGCGTCAACAGTTGCCATCAAATTCCAGCCGTGAAAGTAGCTGTGGAAGCCAAGGAATGCGATCGACCCTAAGCACAACGGGGCGTATATGTAATACTTTCAAATTTGTTGTACCTTCTCATTTACGGGCTCGGGCAGCTAAGTTTCCATGAGAGAACCACACAAGGTCTGGCTGAATCGGTTAGATCTGAATTCGCGTCAACAGTTGCCATCAAATTCCAGCCGTGAAAGTACCTGTGGAAGCCAAGGAATGCGATCGACCCTAAGCATAACGGGGCGTATACGTAATACTTTCAAATTTGTTGGACCTTCTCATTTACGGGCTCGGGCAGCTAAGTTTCCATGAGAGAACCACACAAGGTCTGGCTGAATCGGTTAGATCTGAATTCGCGTCAACAGTTGCCATCAAATTCCAGCCGTGAAAGTAGCTGTGGAAGCCAAGGAATGCGATCGACCCTAAGCACAACGGGGCGTATATGTAATACTTTTAAATTTGTTGTACATTCTCATTTACGGGCTCGGGCAGCTAAGTTTCCATGAGAGAACCACACAAGGTCTGGCTGAATCGGTTAGATCTGAATTCGCGTCAACAGTTGCCATTAAATTCCAGCCGTAAAAGTAGCTGTGGAAGCCAAGGAATGCGATCGACCCTAAGCACAACGGGGCGTATACGTAATACTTTTAAATTTGTTGTACCTTCTCATTTACTTGCTCGGGCAGCTAAGTTTCCATGAGAGAACCACACAAGGTCTGGCTGAATCGGTTAGATCTAAATTCACGTCAAATGCTTGCATCAAATTCATGTCGTGAAAGAAGCTGTGGAAGCCGAGAAATGCCATCGACCATAAGCACAACATGGCGTATATGTAATACTTTCAAATTTGTTGGACCTTCTCATTTACGGGCTCGGGCAGCTACGTTTCCATGAGTGAACCACACAAGATCTAACTGAATCGGTTAGATCTGGATTCGCGTCAACTGTTCGCCTCAAATTCAAGTCGTGAAAGTAGCTGTAGAAGCAAAGGAATGGGATCGACTCTAACCACAACGGGGCGTATATGTAATACTTTCAAATTTGTTATAACTTCTCATTTACGGGTTCGGGCAGCTACGTTTCCATGAGTGAACCACACAAGATATAACTGAATCGGTTAGATCTGAATTCGCGTCAACAGTTCCCATCAAATTCCAGCCATGAAAGTACCTGTGGAAGCCAAGGAATGCGATCGACCCTAAGCATAACGGGGCGTATACGTAATACTTTCAAATTTGTTGAACCTTCTCATTTACGGGCTCGGGCAGCTAAGTTTCCATGAGAGAACCACACAAGGTCTGGCTGAATCGGTTAGATCTGAATTCGCGTCAACAGTTGCCATCAAATTCCAGCCGTGAAAGTAGCTGTGGAAGCCAAGGAATGCGATCGACCCTAAGCACAACGGGGCGTATATGTAATACTTTCAAATTTGTTGTACCTTCTCATTTACGGGCTCGGGCAGCTAAGTTTCCATGAGAGAACCACACAAGGTCTGGCTGAATCGGTTAGATCTGAATTCGCGTCAACAGTTGCCATCAAATTCCAGCCGTGAAAGTACCTGTGGAAGCCAAGGAATGCGATCGACCCTAAGCATAACGGGGCGTATACGTAATACTTTCAAATTTGTTGGACCTTCTCATTTACGGGCTCGGGCAGCTAAGTTTCCATGAGAGAACCACACAAGGTCTGGCTGAATCGGTTAGATCTGAATTCGCGTCAACAGTTGCCATCACATTCCAGCCGTGAAAGTAGCTGTGGAAGCCAAGGAATGCGATCGACCCTAAGCATAACGGGGCGTATACGTAATACTTTCAAATTTGTTGGACCTTCTCATTTACGGGCTCGGGCAGCTAAGTTTCCATGAGAGAACCACACAAGGTCTGGCTGAATCGGTTAGATCTGAATTCGCCCTCTCAAGCTCAGGCTGACGATTTGGATCTTATTAAAAACAGTGACGCAATAATAGACCGTATATACTGTTAACAATGACATAATGCAAGGCATGCTTAGTGCCAGTCGGACTTTAATAATGTGAAACTCTGGAGAGATTCCATGGTATTGAAAGCAAGATCCTAAAGAAGATCTACAGTGAAAACCAGGACGAAGAAAGAGGCGATAAAGAAAACTACAGACAAAGCCCCAAGTATCGTTCGAGTAATAAAATCGTGAGAAACTACAATAAAATGTGCAGGACACACGACAAGGTGATTTTGCTTTATTTGAGCACTTGGTTGCATGTTGCAAAGTCGATAAAAAATTACTTCCAGACTGTAAATAACAGAATTAGGTAGAAACAAATCCGCCTCCTGCGCACATGGAGCGCAATCTCTCATTGGCTCATTTTGACAACATTCCAAGCACTCTATCGGAATTCATGTCAACAAGAAGCATTAAAGAAACTTTAGTCTTACCAAAAAACCTTGGTTATAATGTATTTTATTCCTCTGCTCCAAATAGAAAAAGCATTGTCTGGAAGTATCAAATTAGCCACTTAAGAATATAGTCCACTTTAAGTAGTTTGCATACACATATGTCTTAAATCGCTATAAATATGGTAGAATAGCACCAAAAAATAGCCGAGAAGCAAAATATGCCACTCGATTCAAGCATCGTTAAGCAACCTATTTAGATACACGGGTAATCTGTCCACCAAACTCCAACCGGTCCTCGCAAAACTTTTTTCCTGGTCCTATCAACACTTCGATAAGAATTAAGGACCCTTTTTAGCTGCAGCGATTATCACTTGCAGACTCAACCATTCCAAAAACCAAGGAACAAGTACACCAACAAAAAGTCAAAATGACACAATGGAAAGGCGAGAATGACTGAAAAGGATTAAATTAACCGACCGTTTGTGACGATGAGGCAAAAAGGGTGTTACTAGTATGTGTCGGCGGTTAATCAGCACGGATTGAAGGCGACGAAGCGAGTCGATGCTGTTAGTGTAATTGCCGTTGTATCGCCGGGTTGCAGACACCACGTGCACACACACGCTCGAAGTGATAATTAATGAGACGAACAGCAAAAAGGACTCGAGTTGAAAGTGAAGGATTCTCACTAATTAGCTTGTGAGTCGTGTGATGTTTGCAATTCGGATGGAAGTGTTCAAATCATGGAATACTCGTACTTGCAAAACGAGAAGGATTATCCTGGGGATTTCACTGACTTCCCCGCCGGATTTGAAGGATTTAACCAATTGGATTGTGAATGGTTCTGTGGACTGCGGAAACCTAGCATTGACAGCAATCAGTTCTCGGAATCTTAACGATGGAATGGAACAACCCTGAAAGTGCGTGTTTTCTTCGATTTAAGTCCTTGTAGTCTAACAGCAGGTATGACGCATTCATCAAATAAAAAAACGGACAAAAACTATTTCTCAATGCCATTTCGGTTGACGTGACGGCAGTCTATTGAGTCACACAATGCCGAACAAGCCACGGCCTACAAATAGACATCACTGCCAAAGAATAGACCGTAAAAGTAATCATACTCCCATTGCTGGTATAAATTGATTCCAATCAAAGGAGCCGGTGGTCTGTCCGAAAATAGGGACGAATGTGACAAATGACAAATGTCTGGCAGGACTTGAAAAATGAAATCATGGTCATTAATCAATGAAATCATGATAATCCTTGACGGTAGGTAGGTATTTGTGTATCAAAAGAAGATCGATCGAATCAATATTTAATTGATTATCAGTTTTTGTCTGTCATGGCGTAGCTGAGTAAATAAACCAACGACTTCTCAACACAAGACAGCAATAAACAAGGCTCCCGTCACAGGTATATGTAAATGCCTCCTTTTTGTACGGCGACGTGCCACTGCTTGGTTTTTAGGAAAAATGTGAAGCAAATCGAATATTGCCTATTGGCGAGACTAAATATTTAATACGGATGGACAGATAAAAACAGTTTTTAACACGAGCTTGCATGGAAAATGGCATCACAGTCAAGTGGAAAAGATCCTTTTAAACTAAAAATCATAAGCCTAGTTTTGTTGCTGATTAATAAGTCATGTTTGGTGTCCATATGTACATAGCTGTATTGCAGAGTCAAGAATACTTTTATTATCATAAGTTAATGCCATATCGTCAGCAAAAGCAGTAATTTTGCTACAAAGATTTTGATGGAACAGTGAATTAATATATATTAAAAACAGTAGTGGTCTCAAAACTGAACCTTGCGGTACACCACTTTCATCTGTAACTTGTTACTGAAAATTTCACCCATTTTTACTCTCATGATAAGTATGACGAGAACCATTTGTGAACTGTACCTCTTATCCCAACCTTCTATAACTTATTTAGTAGAGTGTCATGATTGACCATATCAAAGGCTTTGGTCATATCTATGAACAGTGTCATATTATGGTTGTCATTATTGAAGCTATCGTGAATTTCGATGCACAGCTTTAGAATAGCATCTTCAATTGATTTACCTTCTCGAAAACCAAACTGTTCATTTCGAAGAATGTGATTTTTATTTAGGAATGACACAATACGAACATTCATCGGTTTTTCAAATAATTTACAAAAGGTTGGAAGCAGAGAGATAGGCCTATATTGGGTTATTCAATTTCTATTTCCTTTTTTAAATAGGGGAATGACTTCAGCACTTTTTAACGCAGACGGGAAGATACCACAATTGACACTAAGGTTGAACAGGTATGGACTTCGACAGGTGTAAAAGGTTGGAAAACAAAACTGTTACTTATTGAAGTATCTTCAACTAAATCTGGAAACATATTACAACTGCAACTGTATTGGGCAAGAGACGGTTTTGAATCAGAGACAACAGAAGTGAAGTAAGTGTTAAACTGATTTGCAATGTACAATGGATCGGTGATCACAATGCCATTAACTAGAATCTTTGAAATATCTGACATTTCTTTGCCTTTATTTAAAATGCTGTTTACCATTACCATTACCACTCCATTCACTTTTCATATTGCCCCTAAAATTGTTTAGTTTTGATGCATAATATGTATCCTGACATTGTTTGATTTCCTTCTTTAAATTTTCATTCATTTTCTGGTAAAGTTTTTTCATTGCTTTATTACAAGGATGACGTTTGCCTTTCGTTCTCATTCATTCTTTTTACTTATTTTTGAAAGTAGTGTTTTGTTGATCCATGGTCTAAGACGTTTAAAACGTGAATTTTTTAGATTATGTAATACACTGCTTTTCTCTATATGGCTTATGAGACTTTTAAAAAAACATCATATGTTAGGGATTGATTATTTTCTTCATAAGTTGACTCTCAGAATTCATACTATAAGTACACTACTAATTTTTTGTATTGTAATTAATTTTATCTAAGGTATATATCTGTCCAAATTATTTTCAAATGAAAGCGCTGGACAAACTATTTTACTCTACTATACAGTCGCTTTCTGACTCTTTTTTGGAAACCAGAAGCACAGTTCTGGTATCTTTCAATTTAGAAAAAACTCGTTATTCATTTTTCTGTCATCTTTTAAGTTCTTTGGAATGCCTTTTCTATTTGCTGTTATCGTACCACAAGCTAAAGTTTTCTCTGTTTTCAATTTCTCGAGCAGTCACACCGATGGAAAATAATTGTCGAAAAAGATAATTTTTTGTTTACCCCACTCTTTTTCAGTCATTGATAAGACAATTCTTTCGCCAGTATCATAATTTTCATATTTGGTTTCAAGCTGCTCATTCTTTCCCTGATAAAATGAAAATTTTCTGATATAACCGTGTTGATCAGCAAAGTCCCATAGCCCTTTTTAAAGGTCTTCGAGGGTTATACTCTTTCATTGAGTTTCTGCCTTTAAAAAGAATCATAAATTCATCAATAGAAAGCTATCTTGTCCGCTGGAAGAGCTGAATTTCTCATTCAAATAATTAATCATTGGATGAAGCTTGAAGATTCGATCTTGATTATGTCTTCGAATAAAGCTGTTGAAGGTTGCTCAAAATAGCGTCAAATCTGCGACTCATGGTTGTGCCCACTAACGGAACGGAATTGATTATATCCCTTCAGAAAGTTGATTCCTATAAACGCCAAGAATTCATGCTTCTTCAAATCCAGCACTTTTTTTTTCTGAGTAGCGTAGAGATTAGATTAATACATATACAATGTTGTCGGCCACACTTTCAATAAAATTTAGATAAAAAATCTGTTGCACTGACACAGCTCTTAAACAAATCATCAACAGGCTCCCCAGCTAATAAAAATTCAGGAATAACTGTTTCATGATCCTTTGCTTCCAGTGGCGATTTGGTACTTCTTCGCCAATTTTTTTCTTCGACAAACTACATACATTCTGAACGATCATCCCAAACATTTCTATCACCGATCAACAACTCGTCAAGCTTCGCTTGAAACAAAGCTTCATCTTCTGATTTATTTGGGCGGCATCTCTTCGTTTTGAACGTAATGTAAGCAAATCCAATTCATCTTCAGAATCAATATCGATGTCTTCTTTATTGCCCAAAGATAAATCCTCAAGCATCGCCAAAATTTCATCATCCTTTAACAAAATGTTCCTATCAGAGTTATGTCGTTTGGCCTGCAACGGATTTTATTGCTATTATACAATTCTTACAAAGGTTAGCACATGTTTTACGATTGAAAGATATGATAACTTATATCTTTCATCTGTAATAGTATTATATGTACATACAATGGTAGAGATTGAAATTGTTTACATGCGAACTAAATTTTTTAACGGAAAATGCGAGAAAAAACTCTCCAATTTAAAGGCAAAAAAATTATTAATAATAAAAAAATTAATAAAATAATATAAATAATGAATAAATAAATAAACAATAAAAAAATTCAAGGAAAGGACAATTAAATAAATAAATAAACAAATACGTTAAAAGGTTATAAATAGACATATACAGGGTGTCCCAAGAGCAGTGTGCCAAAAAGCTAGAGCGTGTAGGTCTGGTTAAGACAAGAAAAAAATCGAATGGGAGGGGGGTCTACCCCCCCCCCCCCCCCGTTTAGCCGGGAGGGGCAATTTTCTAAAAAATTGACTTACTTTGGAAAAAAAAATATTGAAAATCAACAGTTACATCCACAATGTCGTGATATACTTTCATGTAAAGCCAGAAACCTCTTCTTTCATCTTCTTTTTAAATGAAGCTGTTTTAAGAAATAGTTTTTGAGAAATTTATTTTCAAACTCAAAATTTTGAAAAAAAAAATTTAAAAACAAAAATTCGAACTATTTTTTTTTTTCAAAATTGTATGTAATTAGGTACTAATTTTTTTTTCAAAAATTCAATTCTCTTATTAGTTTTTAGTTAAAAACAGAAAACCGGATGAAAAATGTCTTGTAGTTTTTGAGAAATTAAAAAAAAACCCGAACCATTTTTTTCTAAGAAAAACCTTTTTTCTTGGTTTTAACGCGGCTGGACTTGTAGGCAAATAAATGTATGAAACATTGACCTCTTTTTTATTATTTTTAAAAATTTCTCAAAAACTATTTGTTGAAACCGTTTCGTTTAAAAACAAGATGAAAGAACAGGTTTCTGGCTTTACAAAAAAAAAATATCACGGCATTGTGGATGTAACTGTTGATTTTTAATATTTTTGTTTCCAAATTAAGTCAATTTTTTTAGAAAAATGCCCCTGCCGGATAAACGGGGGGAAATAGACCCCCCCTCCCATACGATTTTTTTCATGTCTTGACCAGACCTACACGCTCCAGGTTTTTGTCACACTGCTCATGGGACACCCTGTATATAAATAATAAATAAAAAATAGAATATTAAATAAATAGTTGAAAAAATTAATAAGTTAATTAATAAACAAAAAATGTAAATAAATAAATATATAAATATATATATGTATATATATATATCTAGTATAAAACAACTAATAAGTAACAAATGGAATTTTAAATAAATAAATGAAATAAATTAAATTATTTTATACAGAAAATAAATACAATGTCAACTATCGAATTGCACATATTTAGTCCACTTAAGTTTTTTTTAATGAAAATATGTGAAAAATTCTTATTACTGGAAGTAATTTCATGTTTTTTGAATAGTTAAATATACCCTCATTATTACGACAAAACCAAGTAAAATAGATCTCCTCAAAGCGTAACGTGCTGTCAAAAAAATACCGTTAAAACTGTTAAAAAGACCAATCCAACAGAAAACATGCAGATAATATGCTACTTTTCAATGAGTAGGTCTGGCCAGGCCTTTTCCATTTCCGAGACCATTTCTTCACAATTGTTTGTGTAGCTATCGAAATTTCCTGACTTTGTCAGCTTATGTATTCTCAATACTTTAGTGTGGGCAATAAATTTAAAATCTAAGGAAGGGAGAAAAGAAAAGCAGTATTTCTACAACAACCCCTAGAGCCAACCTATTTTTTTCACATTTTATCCGAAAAAAAAAAAACTTTTATTACCTTCGGCGCCACAGACTAACACACTACCTATTCTTATGTTTACAGTTAGTTTATTTTACAGTTTTTAGTTTTGCTCAGTTCATGGGTATATAAGAGACTGAAAGTATCATTGTTGTCAATCAGTAATCATTACTTGAGCGAATTAGAAGCATGTTGGGAAAACATACTTATATGAAGGTAAGCTATTGTGGGTGACGAAATAAATGCATTCAACTGGAGCCGCATGAGCGAAGAAGAACGGGAGCAATACATTTAAGGCTTTCCGAAGAAGTACGGGAAAATGGGCAATGAGGACTATGTTCCCCATGGAGATGATTCTGATGCGGAGACGGACTTAGTAGTAAGGCTACTATCAAATATAGAAGACACTGATGATGATGAAATGCTAGAAGAGTTGCAGGCAGAAAATGATCCAGTTCATCAAGTGCAAGAAAGACAATTCTCCAAGGAATACTATTTGGCCCGTGATGGAACAAAATGGCGCCAACAACCACCAGCAACAGCTCGTCTAAGAGCACACAATGTCATTCGAGAAGTCGGTGGCCACTCAAGACGGGGAATGCCTCGTAGTCATATTGGTATCTTCAAGACAATGATATCAGAAGATATGATCATAATCATTATGCGAGAAAATAACAGAAGGGCTCTACAGGAAATTGTGAAGTACAACGGAAATAACCCGACGAAGCAAATAGTTTGGAAATCTGTTACTGAGGAGGATATGCCTATTTTGGTCTTTGTCTAGCTGCTGGTGTAAATCACGCCAACATGCTGCATACAGTAGAGTTGTGGAATACCAATATGGATCCCGTATTCAGAGCAACGATGTCGCTAAACCGATTTTGGGCTATAAATTGTTTTAAAAGATTTGACGATGAAAGGACTCGTGTCGAACGGCAAAGTGCAGATAAAGCGGCTCCCATTTATGACATGTGGACAATGCTAAATCATCATTTGGAAACTACGTATACACAGACAGAAGTTATAACCGTTGACGAACAACTATTCCCATGCAGAGGAAACACACGATTTACACAATACATACCATCGAAGCCTGCGAAATACGGAATGAACGTATGGTGGGCTTGTAATTCTAGCAACGGATACCCTTGCAAAGGAATTCTGAATACAGGAAAAGAAGATGGACATCAAAGATCTGTAAATTTGGGCGAGAAGGTGATGATTGAATTAAGGACTAAGTACCAATCCAGCGGGAGAACTGTTGTTGCTGACAACTTCTTTAACAGTTTTGAAGGTGTGGAAAAATTTCGAAAATCTGGACTGCCTTTGTTAGAACTATTCGACGGAATAAAAAGTGCATTCCTAAAGAAATGCTTCCGGATTGTAATCGCTTAACACATTCCACAATCTTTCGATTTACGGATAATGTCGCAGCAGTGTCTTACGTGCCGAAAAAATCGTTATTTTATTGTCAATAGTTCACTATGACACCGAATTGGTTGGAACAGCAAGAAAGCCATAAGCAGTTCTGTTTTACGACAAACATAAAATTGGCGTCGACGTCATGGATCATATGTTGGGAGAATATACGTGTAAACGACAGACGAAGCGATGGCCATTGGCTTTTTTCTACAACGTGTTGGATGTCGCAGCATTAGCATCTTTTATAATTTACAAAAAATTAAATGATTTGAGTACGACGAACAAAATCAATGTACGTAGACAATTTTTGCATTTTTTTTTTTTGCATTTCAAGCAGATCGAAGAAAGGATGAACGATCCAAGGATAATAGGAGTGCGAAATGGCATCGAATCTTTCCTCGGAGCACCATTGCAATATAGGATCCACATCAACGGGCCAGAGAAAGTCGTGAAGAATTTGCAGAATAAAAACAAACAGATTTGCATGCACTACCTGCGAAGAGGCTGTTTGTTTACAACATAGCATTCAGTTACATAAATGCCATAAATGGGCACATACTTCATAATATCGATGCTATTTAAAAAAAACTTTATATTAATAATAAAAAAAATAACATGTATTAAAAAATAAAAAAAACTTCAATTATTTCAATGACTTCCCTTAATTTTCATACAAAATATATGGAAGTCCAGCCAGACCTATTCCATTGTTGGGAAGGTTTTAAAACACCCATTGACAGGTGTTTTACCATTGATCGCAAGTAAACAAAATATTTTCGTCTATAGGTTTTATTTGAACGTTAACGTGGAGGTAAGTATCGGTAAGGGTTAAGTGCCAAATTCGAAAGTCTTGAACAGGTTCGCGATATGACAACTCTAAGGCGCTACAGGTCTGGTTAACCGGCACGATCTTAAGCTGCTTCCAGCGCACCGAGATGGAATCCAAGACTGATATCCATTCCACCACAGCGGCCAGGCATCTTAGACGTATGATGCATAGAAGCCTGACTAAGCTGATGTCGCTATATATGTGGATTTTGCCTACACCTCCACTCTCCATTAGCACGCAGACCCAAAAGCCACTTTTAATAAATTCAAAACCTCTGCGTTGTAGAAGAGGACCAAGAGGGTTTTCTAGAGATAACTTTACATCCCAATAGCTACTTAAGTCCAAAGAAGCAGCGATTGAGAAAAGTCCGTTCTCAGCGGTGGTGTCAATGCTGCCTGGCTAATGAGACGAAATCCTTGGCTACTTCAAATTGATAGCTATCGTAAGTGGTGCGCGAGTTTTTGTTTGATGAGGGTCTCATTTTTGCCCATATTTGCCCTCAGCAACACTTTAGACACTTCTGCTACAATGCCTTCAAACGCTTCATGTCTCATCGTGTTCGACGGATCACGTCAATATACAAATTTGAAACAGAGGGTTGCTCAATCAGGGCGAGTAGATGTTGAAATAGAATAAAACAAGCAAAAAGAACCAAATTTGGGTGCGAAAAAAATAGCACATTTGTAGCATTTTATTTTAAAAACACTGATTAATAATTTATTTTCTTTTTAACTCTCAGTAATGAGTAGGACCTTTACTTTTTTTTTATTATAACTGCCATTCTATTTGGTAATGATTTAAACAATTTTTTGTGTTTAGTGAAGTCAAAAGGCCGAGAGAAAATTTTTATTTTTTTACTTTTTAAAGGTTTTTTGTGTCGGGGGTTACTTAAAAATTTTAATTTAATTTTTTCAACATTGAAGGCCTCGGTAAATTCATTGCAGACCTTTATAGAGCACTGAGCATTTTTCATTGTCATCTTTCCTATTCGGACGAACTTAGCAAGGATGTTAAGATGGCTGTCATGTATGAGTACAATTTCAAAGTCGACAAAAGTTAATGAGAGCTTGACGTTCGGAGGTCTTCTTCTTTATCTACCGTAGTGTGAATTGAATCGTAGATTTGATCAATCGTCAGAGATTTTCTGGTATGAAACCACTCTGACAGAAAAATAACACACAACATGACCAAGAGAAGATCTTATAAGCCCTGACTAGGAATCGTATCCTCCTATAAATTGGGGCAATTTTAGTAATTACATTCTTTATGGACCATGGTGCTGAGGTTTCATTCATCGAGCATGCTTCTCATATCTCACAGATTAGCTGGCGCATGTTTCCAACTAACTCATCTTCTTCTGCTTTAATTGGGTCAGCAGGCAGTCAGTCTACGCCAGCAGTATTATTAGACTTCAGTTTCAATATCGTCATCCGAATCTCGTGGTCAGGTGGAATGAATTGTTTTTCATCTTTCTAATGTGAATGGTTCGTTGCACCTGACAGCGGTATCTTGGTTATCATCGCCGTTGTATGTTACCCTGAAGAAGTGGTCTTTCGTGCTCATCCTGCAGACTTTTGCCCTGGCTTTATAGTCTTGACACTTTCATTTTATTTTTTAGCTTTTGAACGCCATTCCTGGAATTGAATCTCTCCATCTTCTCAACCTCACCTCTTCCATTCTCCTCTTCATGTCTGGATGCTCTTCATTTCTGTTCCCAGAGCTCACAACCAGCTCTTATTCCTTGATGCAAGGTGACTATGGAACCATTCTGTTTCTCTATATGAATCTGTCTGCACTCGTCATCTACTCAGGAATTTCTCAAAGGTGGTTGCGTTTTGATATAGTTTCCATCGCTCTACTTTGCTTTGTCCAAATTGCATCGGATCTTAAGGGAGCTTGAGGAAGACATGATCGGCAGGTACTGGCGGTCTCTTGTGACTGTTTGTCGTCTTTGGGGATGCGTATTATCTATTAGAGTGTACGGGGTGCAAAAACGATTCACTGTTTTCCGAATAACTTGCTCAGATGGACGATCATGTCGACTGTCGCACGATAAGTTTGGGAACTGAACCAAACATTTTCAAAATAAGTTTGCACATTTTGTATGCGTTGCTCTGGCGTTAATCTATTCATAAATGATACTAACCACGCAAATCAACTGTCAAATTGACAATCTGTGAAAACAGTCATACAAGTTTAAAAACCAAATACGCTTTACTATAGGTAGTAACGGCGCGGCTTCCCGATCTTGTCGTCAGTCATCTGCCTGTGTGCTCGTCACATATTCACACAGATATCATGTCATATATACTGTGAAGCTGGCTGTTCGGCGAAAAGGTATCGAAGAGGCATCGATGCAAAAGGAAGCCAGAAGTGACTCATCTCCGAACTGACGTAGCGTTTCGCTTATCCTTCATCATTCCAGTTCGAGTTTTGATCTATGTATTGTATGTAAACGAGTATATCGTGTAATTAATACGTTAGCTATTATTGTTTAAAACTGTGAAGAAAAACGCATGTAAGCAAATAATCTTAAATCGGTAATTCGCTTTTTAACCCCTTTAAACAATGAAACCAGCAATCCCTCAATTAAAAGGCAATCAACCATCGCACGTGTCGGAATCCTTCCTCCATTCCGGTCGCCGGATTTCATCGTTTTCATCAATCCTTTGTACTGACTCAATAGTCCGACATCGTGATCAACTTAATTGCGTCTAGGGCCAAATTGCTATATTCATTAACTCAGTTTTCCGTTCGATATCTCTACAGCCTTTCAACACTACCTTCACCGATCCAGTGGACTTTTTCTAAAAATCAGTACCGGCCAGATGCCCCAAATGGCCATCGAATGATTGTGCCCAACCGTCAAAACGATTCAGGAATACAACCATACCCGCAAATAGCGTCCACAATAACAATAGCCATTACCGAAAATGAAAGCTGGCAGCCGGAAAAGTCTACCCTTAACGGACTGGACTGTGTGCCTTTAATTGTCTGACGATTACACTGACATTGGCGCTTCAGCCCTTTAGTGCATAATCCCTTCATTCTTTGCATCCTTTTTTCATTACGGTAAATATTTTTGTTTCATTTCCAATAATTTTACATCGAATCGATTGGAAAGCGATTTGTATTCGTAAATGGGAAATGTATTGATCCCTCCAGGTTGAATGAGTCAGACCGAAGGCGGTATTCAAATCGTGACGATTATCATTTCACTTTATCCTTGCCAGGGTAAACAGAGAAATTCAATCCAACGGACGCTATTTGTCCGAGGGGAAGTAGTAAACAAAAGTGAATAACAACAGCAAATTGGGATTTAAGACGCGGCCGAGGGCGAAACTGGATGGCTCAATGGATACTAATCAATTTTTATTGCTAATCGGTCAATGGTTTCTCTGTTCTTTGTTTTTGGCTGAGCTTTTTGAAATCGAGCCCAGGGGTTGGAGCTAAATTGAGCAATATATGCTGGATTAATTCGTCATTTTGCTTCATTACAAGTAAAGAGATATAATTTGGATCAATCGTTTGGATGAGGCTTAAGTGAGTGAAGAATTCAATAAAGTTTTAGGACTTATATAATATATAAATGACATGCAAGACAAAGAGTTTTTTTTCAAGAGCATGATAAGAGTTTGAGATTTTGCCTTGAATGTTAGTTGATAAACAGCTGAAACTTTATACTGGCGGGAAAATTATTTAATTATTATGTTCAAAAATTAAGGAGAATTGTGTAATTGTTGGATTGCTGTGCTGATAAATATGTCTCAAATAGAGGCATTCCATATTACTATTCCAAAATTAATTACTTGCCGAAAAGAGAATGTTATGTTGGTGTGGAAGTCCTTTTTCTGACGTTTTCAAAGACATATGTACAATCGACATGAAACACTAGTTGAACATGTTTCCTGAGCATGCAATCCTCTGTATAGAGTCTCAAGGATAATGAGCCCACAAGATAATGAGTCTTTGTTCCCTTCTTCAATGTCATGATACTCTAACAAGATGTAAGAAGAGTGTTTGTTTATAATGAGATGATGGTTACACCAATAGGTTTCATGAATACTTTAACGAGCTTATGGAAAAGGCAATTTACGACATGGAAAAAAAAATTAGCTCGGTTCTTTGGAATAAGGAGCTCTAGGCAACCTACATTTCTGTTAGCTCATCCGTTTAATTAGTCCTTTTACCATATGATATCAATGTCAATTACTTGGCAAAGAGGAAACAAAGTTATTTCATACCTTCCCTACCTTTCATGGAACATTAGAATTGTCTTTCACGCTTGGAGTGGTAATGTTCCATCAATGAGGCAACCTTACAATAACTTTTCACTCCATTCAGTAAAGTTTCCTTTTATAACGATGTAAGGTAGGTAGGTAAGGTAGTCATCCAACAAGAGGTGTCATTTATATACTTATCTATCAACAGGCGTGTTACTTATTTATAGAAAGAATGGTATCTTAGAATAAAGGACAATGTATGAGATATGATAAAACCTTCCTTAAGTTCATCTCAGCACTGCCTACAAATAGTTAATCCTTTGATGAAATTACAACTATCGCTTTAGCGTATAAAAAATGTAAATTTTTTTTTAGTATCATACCTGAATCATTGATGACCCTGACTTTAAAGAAAAAAGTGAAATGGTATTATATCGCACTATATCGGCAGCCAACTGCAGTCTCTATTTCGGGAAATCACATATCCAAGACAGTTACTACGCAATGGAGCCATTAGTTCGCCAGCTATATAGCATGTGTCAGCGTCCTGATGAAAATAATCTTCGTCCACATATAAGTCCACGTTCATTTTTGAACTGTGACTAGCCTAAAACCTATATCAAACTTTCGTTTGTTGTGGATAGAGAGGTTATTCCACTATTTAATATGAGCCAGAAAATGAGTCTTAAATTCCTTGCCATAATGCCTTATCAGCCCTTGATCATACTACCAAGAGTCCAAGATCTTGGTATTGCAAAATGCAATACAAATCGGTTGCGAATTGACCCGAATTCGGTGGTCGTCTCTGTGTTTTCATCAAACTCACGGTTTTGGAGACAACATTTTCAGTTGGCCTAGTCGGTAAATTACGAGTTGGAGTCTTTACATCATCACCGTGCGGAAGCTTTCAAATTTATTGAAATACTGATTGGCAAGGATTACTCCATTACTGAACTGAGTACTTGTGTCGCGGAACTAACCAGTACATTCAGTAACTCTTGGCTATCATAGCATATTGCCGTTATACCTAACTAAGTTGGACGTGTTTTTGCGTTTTGTTAACATATTGGATCATTTTTAGTCGACCAGGCAATGGAAGTTTCTTTCTCTCGATCATTGCAGAACTATTTGCAGCTCTAGTACTGCTTATATAGGTATAATACAAGGGTGATTCTAACAAGAATAAAATTAGTCCATCCAAAGCCGGGATTCCCTTAGTAAAAATTCTTTGTCTCTACCCTCCCAAAAGGCCTCAACAGCGAACACAACTTCGCTATCGTCTTCAAATGTCTTACCTCGAACGTGTCCCTTGAGCCGAGAAAAGAGGTGGAAGTCACTGGGAGCTAGATCTGGCGAATAATACCATCGTTCGAGCAGTTCAAATCCCATTTCTTGAATGGCAGCCACTGCAACTTTGTGAGCCGTTGCGTTGGCTTAGTGAAACAACACTCCAGCTTTGCCGTTCTTTTTTTTTTTAATAACCTCTTTTCCTATTTGGTCTGCGTTATTTGGTCTTTTCAAGCAAAGGTACTTGACGACAGATTTAACTTCGTTTCTCTCCATTTTGATGCAATCTCTTCGACGGTTCGTATGTATGAATGTTCTTCGTGGTCTATTTATACAATTTTTTTACGCTTACCAAGTGGGTAAATAAGCAAGCAAAAAAATTTTTCTTGGGTTTTTATGTGGACTAGAAATAATCGGTTATCATTACTTTTGGATCACCCCTCGTACATGTTCAACTCGC
This sequence comes from Merodon equestris, assembly GCA_958301585.1. Classification (NCBI taxonomy): domain Eukaryota; kingdom Metazoa; phylum Arthropoda; class Insecta; order Diptera; family Syrphidae; genus Merodon; species Merodon equestris. The sequence continues at coordinate 185,383,075 of OY284413.1, read as the reverse complement.
TTCTCTTCCGTCTTTGTATCCGTAATGGGCAACAGTTTTTTTAGTTTTGCTTTAAGATTCACGTTTATTTCATGTTCCTTAGTACTATCTTATGCCACACAAAAAACGGTCAAAGCTAGCTTAGCCCTCCTGCGTTTTAACGATCAAAAATTTCGCGTTGAAAAGATCAAAAAGAACGTCAACCGGAAACTTTGTAAGTCACCACCAGCTAATAGAACAGTGGCTGGACGAGAGGCGGGAATGCGAGTTTAGTTATTTTGATGATGAAGGTAACGTCCCGAGTTTTCAGCCAGAAAGCGAATTCTTGGAAGCCGACCGAGTTTCAGACGAAGAACAGTATCAAGAACCACGTGAAGAAGTGCGACATATAACCCTCTATAAGAAATCTCAAGATAGTCACCTGATTATTATAGAAGTAAAAACGTTTGAAATACACAAGAGTACCATAGGACATTAAGAACTGCAGTTCACAATATAATGAAATTACCAGGTCGTTTGAAGACCCATAATTTTGAAGGCTATTTTTGACTTTAATCCAAGCTTTTTAACCATTCAATATGGAATGTTCGATGACATTAAAATCAAAAACTCAATACTTAACAAGTAGAGCTGAACTTATCCCAAAGATATGTTCAACAAGTTCATCTCAAACAGTCAGTATCAATATACCTATCGACCATACATTTGCATCAAGGTCGTTGGAAATTAATTTTTGATCATGCCCCAAGAACCAGCAAAGTATGGCATCAAAATGATGTTGTTGACTGATGCCCGCCTGTACTATATTTACAATGCTTTCATCTTTTATAGCAAATATTCGGGTACCATGGGTCTGAATTTGGTTTACTTATGCCCAGCCAACTGAGCTTGTAATAAAGACCTTTTAACCAAACTTTGCCGAGAATTCTTTCTTGTAATTGTTCCCCTGAATAACCGACACGAACTTCGAATAGTGTTATGCCCCGCTCCGAAACTGAAGTGGTTATCGGGAATGATTTTATTGTCCTCAAGACGTGTAGGCAGGGGTCTATGGACCACTTTCCTCAAAACCTTGCTCTCCTTGTTGAAGGAGACCTATTCACCGGAGATTTGCCAGATTAGACGTGTCTTTATATCTTTGGGGATTGGTTGCACCACCGCTGTCTACAATACATTATTCAGTGCATTGTTGAACAAGATGGTGTACATCTCTACAGCCATTGCTGTGTGATGCCTAACCATCTCCATTAAATTTTCACTGAAGTTGGTAAAACTTAGGTTCTCTGATTGCCAATGATCGATATAAAGATAACTCCTGCTGTCGCCACCTTCTCTTAAGGACTTTCGATCACGAAAAATGCCGACTGTTCTTATTCTGATTGTTTTTCCGAAATATTTTATTTATTGGCGGAACAAAAGACTGACTGCCTTAAGTCGCAGCCGCACGAATATGTGGGAACTTACAGATATTTTATAATTTTATTTGATCAACTGTTGGTGATTTTTAGTCAGTGACTTCAGCGTCCTGTTCTCCGAAGTCTGTCTGTCAGTAAATCCCCTATATAACTATTTGAGTCTTGTGAGGATTGTATTTTTTTGTCTGTGTAGTGCGTCGGTTGTCACGTCTCAGTACACATTTGTGGTATTGTTATGTCTTTGGTATAGTATTATACTGTCCATCGTCTGCTTAATTATATTGTTCATTTGTTTGAGGTACCTATCAACTTCATAGTTTGACAGATTCCTATTGGACTATAGAAAAGAGGCACTCGCCGTGAGTCATCTCGTCAAGGAATTAGCAAAGCGAGGCCAGCGCGCCCTACTGAAATCGAAGGGGTACGTCTGGACATACTCCGCCATCTCATCCTTGCCCAAGTTCTAAACGAGCATGCTTTTTTTTTTTGCTGTTTTGCAGTTTCAAAGAGAGACTTGTAGAGCCCTGAGCCGCTATATCTACTTGTAGATCTGGCCTTGTTTTTTTTTTGAAAGTGCGATTTTCGAGCTTCTTCTGATCTCCCTTCATTTGTGATAGTTGGGATACTAAGAATATAGTATGATTTGTTTGGCTGTCTTTGACAGGATCGTCATAGAAATCCCTGAGAGTTGGTATCATACTTATGTGTCTGATATAATAGATCCTAAAGCTCTTTTTTTAATTGTATTTGCACCCGAATAAGCATTGCCGTCCCGCCCGTTTAGCTAGTTTTAATTCCTACTGAAGACTTTTAGCGATAACTCTAAAGGTAACTTGTTTCAGGGTTATAGGGAAAAAGGATAAGTCAAAAAGAAATGCTTTCTTTATGGTTTGCTGTTTCCAGGAAGAAAGTCGAATAACCTTTTATGCCGTGATGATCAAAATCAATTTGTCAACGTCCAACAACATACCCTAATGACAAGTTAAGTGGCTCTGGACACCTCTTGTTAGATAATACTGAATGACAAAAATGGGACCATTAATTTCTGTCAATCGCGACCTTCTTCAGGTTATAGGACTTGATTTGTTATTGGATTTTTACCTGAAAAAAGGAGTGATATCTCCACTTTTCTTTTTTTGTAGCGTATACCTTCTATTTTGTCCGGAAGTGTACAATGCCACTCTCATATTTCACACCATATGCTGCACTTTCCTCTGAAAGTTTATCGCGAATCTGTCATACAACTTTCCCCATATCATCCCCGGGAATACCACCAAGCCTTAATGATTGGACTTTTCCACTGCCGGCGGAAAATTTGTTAAAGTCCTCACAAGTAATCAATCCCATCGCATGCAAATCAGTTTAAGGACGCCGCCAGTCGCGCACCACTAAAAATCCATCATCCTCCCCTCCGGTGTCCATTACCAGCTGCCCCACCATCACCACCACGATAAAACTTAATCAATTATGTCAATCAACGGAGGATTCACTCTGATTCATTATCTGCTCCAGCGTTCAACACAACCCAAATCTCAAAAGTTGATATAAGCCCAAGCCATCTGAGCGAAATTGACGAACGACCGGGTGTTGGGAAATTAAAAACAACATTCGCATGCACCTCATCCACGGTTCCTTAAGCAAATATAAACTCTCTAGCAACCGGGCCAAAGGATCCCAAATCCGAAATCACAAGGTGTTCATTCGACTAAATTTCAAAACTAAAAAGCAACAATGCCAACGCACACATATCTAGATATAATGACCTGCTGATGCGGATTGAAATGGAAACACAATTGCATAGATAGGGAATCAAAATCGATATTACACTGGTGTGTGGGTTGGGCAGTGGCCTGAACGAGAAGCAAGAGAGCAAGATGCGCCCTTGGCCAGCCACAAGGTTAGTGATTATATTCGAAGCAGGGCAGAGTCCAGGGCCACCAGGACGATGGAGTCATGTGCACATCTGGTGTTCCATTCTATTCGTGCTCGGATTGCAGCCATTACCGAGTGCATTAAAGCTGTATGCCGGTGTAGTTCCCATTTTAGAATTCCTTCGTCATCGCACGTTCAGTATATGGAAGAGCGGATGGAAGCCAGGCAAATGGGGTCAACAGCTACGAGTTGGATTCTGATTATGAAATCTCCGTCCCTCAGCGAATGCATACGGGTGTGTGTATGTGCGGCCTATCGATGGAAAATTATAGTTTCTTTCTTCGGACTAAATTAAATTGTGCAACGGGGCTTAGGAACCTGATGAGAATAGGAGAATGGAATACGAATCGATTGTTGGCCTAGTTCCGTCGATGACTCGGTGGAGTATACAGTTCGTGCACTGACATTTGAAGGCATTTAGATGATGCGTTGCACTGTTAATGGATAGTTCAATGAAAAAGGTGCAAATATTCACTTGTAGCCTAGGCTTCGTTTGCAAAGTAGAATCCCTCACCTTACCGGAAGCCCATTTGACCGCAATAAGCAAAACAAATCAGAGAACGCTCACAAAAATGATGACAATTACTGTGGGAAATGAGAATTCCCAGAATCCTTCCTAAGTGTCTATTGCAATTTAATTTCCTTCATCCTTGGCCATGCGCTCGTCCCAAATGTTGCTGTCCATTTTAATAAGTACCAAGCCCTCTCCACATCCTGGCTCATCCATCAATCGAATCCAACCGGGCATTCGTGTTACACTCGACTGCAAACAGGCTCCTTGCCTCTTTTCCAATACCAGTTCATAAGCCGAGATTCCCACACTTGCTCGCTCCATATAACTTCATTCCATTTCAGATACAAAATCGCAATTTCAAATGCTATCCACGTGCACATTAGGGACGTTAAAAAGCCTCAGGGATCTCGCCCGCTCATGTCCTCCTCGCTCTCCTCTACATCAGTCCATCTGTCCGGGTCCATCATGAAGTGCACACAAATCCTCGATGACATGTGAATGGCGCTCTCGAAATTTATTATATTTCCATTTCCAGAAATATGCCAAAAAGGAGATTTTTGTGTGCAAGCAGTTATCCCGCCCTGATCGTTAGGAGCACAATACGTACAGATACTTTATTGAAGTGGCGTGTCTGGCCAACCGGGAACTGTCAGTTTAAAGAAATGCTTGTGTTCGCCGAACACCCTGAAGACGGTCGTGGTAGCGACTAAACCTGAGCAATATCGACATCGAACTTGAAGGCCATGGTTTTTCATGGTATTTGGTCGCAGGAAGCTATGCCAAGCACGGCCAATAGACGTCGGGGGGTGCTGTTGTGACATATGCGGCAAGACAAAATAATTGCTTTCTGTGCAATGGGTAAATCCACGTAGGATTTCGAACGACGACGCAAGGAATTTAGGGGACGAACGAGTGAGAGATTTACTTTGACGGATATTGGTTTTCATGCAGTCGTTATGGTGGTGGGAGACGGCTGAAATGACTCTGGAATAAAAGGATATAAAGTTTATGATTGAATTAAAGTTTTATTACGTGAATAATTTCTTTCGACTACCGAGTGAGGCGGGAATATACGCCGCACAAGGACCAACAAATTGATCCTTCCGAAGAATTGAATAGGGACACGTACGAGGAGGGTATTGGAGAATGGGTTTCTGGCCGACCTAAGCACATTTGTTTCGAAATTATATTAACGATTGTCGATGGAGAGGTACATTTCCTCTGTAAAAGGCTGATGACAGGATCTTAATTAGAAAATTATAGAAGTTGGGAACTCGGAGGCCCAATTAAAACATGTTTGTTGCCAACTGATTTACAGGTCATCTGGTAAGACTATTACACTAATTGCATTCTTCCGAACTAAAGGAGTTTAAGATCATGATACCGAATGCGAAATTTAATAAGGCTGTCGGCGCAAGCGAACTGTCTACTAATCTTAAGGCCGATTTTTTTACTGTTTTGTTTTTTTTTTGTTCTAATTTTGACAGCTTATGCATGATTTGTGACAAGTACCAAAGTCAGTCGTACTCAGTTAGCAATGCCATTTCACATTGGAAAGGCTATATCCAAGTAGCGCTTAAAAATTATTTTATTATCAAATATTATCGCGCACATCGACCATTTCACCGTCGTCAAAATCGATATACTGAAGAAGCAATTCAGGCTATTGGAAATCAAACCACCTACTCGTGTGAGTACGGTACGTATAGAGTAACATATTTCTTCTGCATTCATCAGTGTTGATGAATAACGTGATTTGTCCACTCGTCGCCGTTAGCAGCAATTGCGATTGTATTACTGGACTACTTGGAAGATTTTATTTATTTATTTATTTATTCTCTATCAAGTACAATTTCTTTCTTTCTTTCAGTAATAAATACATAAGTATAAGTATAATTGTAAGTACATTACATACATATATTAGAATATTAAATCAATTTAAATTCATAACGATGTTTTAAGCTCCAAATGTTTTTCAACCTATTAAACTGCATCGTGGCTCATATGGTGGGTAGTTAGAATGCGGAAAAATCTTGCGAAAAGCAAACTTTGTGAACCTTTTTTGAACTTTCTTTATTCGAGTAATACTAATTTGATAATGAGGATTCCATATAATACAGCAATACTCCAAAAGTGGTCGCACAGGTGACGAATACAATGATTTAAGCGTATCAGGATCATTTCAGACATTAGAATTTCTTATTAGAAATCCCAGCACCGAAAAACACATTTGAGAATCACAGGTAACTCCACGGTCCTTCTGACTTCTCGACCTCGATAATGGTACGTTCTCAATATTATATGTAAAATGTAGAGGTTGAGAAATGTTAGCAAAAATTAACATGCTGCATTTCTGAACGTTAAAGTGTAAGCCATTAAGATTACACCAACGAACAACAGAATTCAAATCTTCAATTCAAGTAGGGGTGACAAACTTGAAGATTTAAGAACCAATAGTGGTATATTATGAGGACCAACATAAAAAAGTATTGTCAAGTAAAGACAGTGCATATACAACTTAATCTTCGAAGACAAAAAGCCGTCCGATATCGGTTATAGAACTAACATCGTAAATATGTTCACTATCAATTCTTAAATTAACAAAGTTTGATTGAAAAAATATGCAAAATTGTCACATGTTTGCTTAAGGTCAGTTGTGGAAGCTCCATTGTAAGACATGCAAGATGGAATTCCAACTGACTTTTGTTTATTATACAAAAAGGTCCAAAAAGATTTAGAATTTGTTTTTATTTTTAATCCGACACACCAAATGTTCTGATTGTAATTTTTTTTAAAAATTCGTATTTTTTTTAGGAATTCTCATGGCGACAAAATCAAGTATTGCAGAATCTACAATATCCCGAAACATAGTAAAAGCTATATCTGTAGGCCCAAACCTGGGCTCGAGATATCAGGATGCTAGCAAAATTCACACTCAGAAGAGAACTGGTAAAATGATAAGCGCTTTAACTAATAACTTTTATTTATTCGCACAAAAAGAAACTGTCCGGAACAGTCATTTCTTTTTTTGGACGGCTTATAATTGTTTTATCTGAACTCCCACCGGCCAAAGCGTCAAATTTTGGCTGTTTTGACTTTAGACAAGTTGGAGGAAGTTTCTTATCAAACATTTTTCTTCAACGATGAAGCTAAATAATTTCTAGTTGGTGAGCAACTGCAAGCAATACAAGAGCTGCCAATCTACCTGGAAAAATAAACTGCTTGTTGCGTTTTATGGTCCGGCGGACTCATTGCCCTACATTTTGTCAAAGACGACCGTGATGACGACTTACCATCGATGGCGCTTGCTATCGTACAATATTTTCGACTTGTTTTCGCCCAAAACACATAGGTTGAACCGGGTCGACGTGAAGCTCTACCAAGACGGCGCTATATGCCACACAGCAGGTGAATGAATGGACCAATATGACTTCGGTAACTGATTCATTTCTCGTTTTGAATTGGCGAACTTAATTGGAAGTTGGACGCTTTTACACTGTTTTTTACAAGCACGCACCAAATAACTCGTCTTTGCGTATAAACTAGCATCATCTTTTTCAAGGCAATATGCTTGAAAAAGTGGCTCGAAATTCGACTCTTCGTATGGACCACATAAACCGTAATTAAGGCTAATATTTACATAATATAGTCTTTAAAAAAACCAAACGCTTACAAAATCAGATAATAGTCGTATTTAGCCATGGGAACAAGGCATCATTGGAATCTCACTCATAATATAAGTCAGCGGTTTATGAAAAAAAAAAAAAAAATAATAATAATAATAATACATAATAATAATTATATAATAATAATAATTTTTATTATTATATAATAATTATAATAATAATAATAATTATTATTTTAAATTATTATTTAATAATTTGAGATTTGAGTCTCTTTAGTTAAGCCTCCCTGCCATGAGTGTAATAATTTTAGTTTCAGGGTTCTGTTCTATCTCTTCTAGGTCCAGTGTTAAATTGCCCTCCCGTCTACGGTATGGCCTTCCCGGCAGTCTTTTTTCGTCTGGTTTTCAACCTGTTCTCGACTGTTCGTCCACTGTCCATTTGTTCTGTGTCTTGCGTATCTTAGTCTTCGCGACTTTATTACTCGGAAAATGCATGGGGCTAAATAAAATTCCTCCAGAGAAGAAACTCTGGTGTGATGTTGAATATTCACATCCTTGGTGAAGAATCACCGAAGAGGAGGGCAGTGTTGATCTACATTTATGACTACCCGGGATGTTATCTCAAGGTTGTCAATTGCGAGATGTTTGATCCCTGTGACTAGACGTATCTAGGATATCAAATTATTTGGACTGTATTACGAGGGCCTGAAGAATATTGATAGTCTTCTGGCCTCTAATAACGAGTTCGGACATCGAACTCGTGTTTCGTGCTGTGTTTACTAAACGGGGTACTGACAAAGCTACATACTAGATATTGTTACTGATTCCGAATTGAAAAATGTAAACAAGATGAGATCAGCTACCTTACATTTTGCAAACATTCACAATTTTTTTTAAACCGAAAATTGAGTGATACAGATTCAATTCAATTCACCACTGGCGGTTGGTGAATTGGGTTTAATCGTCATTACGGTTCATGTATTTGATGGGATATATATTAATACTAGATATATTATAATAAATGTTTATAATTCACACTCACATACAGTCAGACAGGAAACCTTTGCATACGACTTCTCTACCTCAACCCTGCAAGGTAGACGACCAAAACTTGTAGGAATGCCAATGAGAGTTACCATCACAGAATTGGATTGACTTACTAATGACTTTTGAACCACTTGCTTTTCCTTCTTCCCATTAGAGCGAACCACTAATTTCTATGTTAAGTATATCTTGTGCTGCTAACGAAGCAAGAGGTGGATGCTACAAGTGAAAATATAAATGAACTGAATTCGAGTTAATTAAGCATGCACTCCATTTCTATTTTCCAATTGTCTTCTTAGCCCAGAAAATCTGCTGTTGTGAAAGGTTAAAGCTATTAAGGAAGACAGTCTGGCAATGTTAGCGGCGATGTGAGTTCGTGTTTGACTCCATCTCATACATATTTCTTCTCGCGTTTATGAGCAGACACAATTAAGGCACTCAGTTTAGTAGTTCTTAATTCTTCTACACCTGCAACTGAAGTGCATCCTCTAATTCAGCGCTAAGTAACTTTCTGAAAGCATTTTATGAATGTGTTGTCGATGCATGAGAAAAGCAACCAGTGATCATTGATATCGTTGTAGCATGGACGATAAAACTAGAAAGTGGCTGTTTAATTAACGAATAATGTCACAAAAACTGCGATTCGCACGGCAAGGAAGGGGTTTGTTTTTCGATCGCCACCGTCTTCCGCTCTCCTGTTTTGAAACCATCCTCTGAGTTGCGAACCAGGTGAATGAAATCCGTTGATTCCTTCTTCCGGCGAATTCGATGGTATGATGACTTCTTCCCCATAGCTGAACACTTTCCCCCTCAATGGTTTGACTAATTTTGAGATTGTTTCCTGCAAAACGCAAGGGGCGTTGACAAGCCCGAACGGCATAAGATTGAATTCGTACTGTCCACTATGTGTCATGAACACCGAAAATTTCCGAGACTCTTCTTCGATTGGTATTTTTTAATACCCGGGCATGAAATCTAATACAGTGAAGAATCTTTTACCTGCGGCCGAGGCTAAAATGTCTCTACAGTTAGCATTGGGTACGGCATTTTAACGGTTACGGTGTTGAGTGCTCGAAAATGCGATCTTCGCCCGTAAATTTCTTCACGAGGACGACTGGTGATGAGTAAGGTGATTCACTTGCACGAATGACTTCACGAGTAGCCCCGCCACGATTTTATCGATCACTTCTCTTTTAGCAATCGGAATTCGATATGGTTTCTTAGCGACTAGTGTGCTTGACTTTAGAGAAATGTCCAACCTTGTTAGGTTACACATATCACATTGTTCTTTTATTGTGCATGTTAATTCCGGCTTATCCAATATAAAACAATTTGATTCAAATGTCCCACAAGGTTCCGTCCTTGGCCCCATCTTGTAAGATATCTTTACTTCACATCTTCTTGACTGTTTACGCCGTATTTACATCACATAATTCACTCTCAATATTGAGACGAATCCTGCTATTGTGTTGAAAATACGGGACAATTACTACGTTGGAAAGTCAAACTAAACATGGAAAATGTAAAAGCCAGTTTACACGAACTACAAAATCGTGTTATATTTCCTCGAACCCATTGCGTACTGATAATGTCCTAATTGAATGGGATCATCGCGTGGAGTACTAAGGGATTCACCTTGATGCAAAGCTGCTTTTTAAACAGTATGCCACACAAATATACGAGTACGATTGGGGTTTGAGATCAGAATACGAGTGGTGAGAGGCAACTAAATTCCTAAAGGATCTCCGTCCCATGAAAACATGGAAGAGGTACACGCAAAGCTGATGACTCTGCACTACGGCACAGACCTATCACTAAAACAATACACTATTACAAAATCACGCTCAGAAGAGGATCAAAAGTCTTCCTGGCTGGTGTTCCTTGGGTAAAATATTCCAGAGATAACGTATATCTTCAATAGGATAGAGCATCCACGAAAAATAATACACGACGGCTCGTGGAAGGTAAAGTTTATGCATACCAGGAGATTAAATTGGATATCACAGCGGTACAAGAAATCCGACTTTCAAATGGAACAATTATTAAGGACGGATATTCTTTCGTTTCCGGTGGTACGGATACGCACAATCTTGGTACAGGATTCTTCATAAGCAACAAAATTGTACAGAACGTAATGGGTGTAATATTTTACAACGACCGAATGTTGATGGCCAAAATCCGGGCTCACCGCTATAACTATGTACTTCTGAACATAACCTGTCCTACGGAAGATAAGGGTGAAGTGGCGCAAGATTAATCACCCTAACGGAAGATGTTATGCATTGTACGTCAAACATATTTGACATAATTGTGAACTAGACAGCCGCAGTATATGTATAAACAAATAAGCAATAGAGCGCTTCACTCTGCAAGAGCGTGGAATAATTCTGTCGATTTTTTAGACCAATAATCGGTCGGTGGTGTAAGCGCAGCGTGAATTTCTACGTCGATTTCCGAATCGTGTCGCGCCAACTGGGCAAACATTCCGGCGCTTGACTATTCGACTCGATGTCAATGAGATCGAAGAAACATCAACCAGACGACGGGCCGCACAATCGGGCATCACCAGACGGACAGCGAAATTTAGTGAAAGACTTACACATGCTCTCGTACAAAGGGCAAACAGCGCATGAGTAAATGTCTGCTGACCGTCAGTCAAGGGTGAATTACTGTCAAAGCATCCTTAATCTCAACAACTAAGAAGACGATTTTGTGTCGAAAATCATCATGACCGACGAGGCACATTTCCGCTTAAGCGGTTATGTCAATAAGCAAAATCTACGTTTCTGGGGCACTGAAAATCCTCTTCGTAATGCACGAAGAGGTATTACATCCACTCAATGCCATTGTGTGGCGCGGCGCTACACTGGAGAAGTGATTGAGCCGTATTTTTTTGGGCACGCCATCGTCAATACGGACACTGTTACTAGCGAACCCTACAGGGCCATGATAAACGTCTTTTTACTGCCGGAACTGGATGAGCGGAGTTTGGTGAACATATGGTTTCAACAAGAGGGTGCACCCGCATACACAACACGAGCCACAATGGATATTGTGAAGGAAGTGTTTCCTGGTCGCGTAATCTTCCGTTGGCGAGCAAGATCGTCCGATTTAACCATCCCAGACTTTTTTTTCTGAGGCTACTCGGACTTACGGAATATCATCGGACTTACGGAATATCATCGGACTTACGATAATATCAATCCGGAAATGTTGATGAAACTAAAACAAGTATGTCTAGAGGGAAACAAAGGGTGAGCTAAAGCAGGAGAAACCTTATCCGAATCATTCGAGAAATGTGAAGGACTAAAACAAACAGATGCCTTGTCACCACTAATTTTGCATTTAGTGCTGGAACGAGGTCCCTACGGAAAAAGGGGAATAACCCTTGAAGGAATCGTATCCGTTCTAGCTTACCCTGACGATATGGACCTGTAAAAGATAGTAAGGAAATAGTTAAGAACAACGAAACATACATCTTCACTGAGCGACTTGGATCGATCCAAGCCTCGCACTTCATTGTGCTGGATAATCGCTTTGAGAAAGTGCAAACGTTTAAATAACGGACAATCCTACAGACTGCCAGAAATGGCATAAAGATCAAAATAAACAGGTGCAGGGTGAAGGAATTGTTCAAAACAACTCTTTTGTCCCGCAATCTTAAAATCAAGGTTTATAAAACTGGGAGTATACCATACAAGTAGTAATAGCAGTGGCATTTTTTGGATGTGAAATTCGGTACCTGACTCTGACTAAGCAGAAGGAAAGTAGATTTTTAAAGGTGGAGAATATATGGGAGAAACAAAGACAAAGAAGCACGCGAATGAAGAAAGCTACATATTCAAAAACTCGAGGAACTTTATTCACCCCCAAGTATTGCCCGAGTAATTGAATCGCGAAGAAAAAGAGTAATTTGACGATTATCAGTCAAAAGAGTAATGAGTGCAAAACTCGAAGAAAAAACCTCCAGAAAGGTTGCGTTGTACATTTGAGGACAAAATAAGAATGGACCTCGAAGAGATGGAACAGAAGAGTGGAGCATAGAAGGAACGCACTCATAAAAGGGGGCTTGGCGAAGGTTTCTCAACGAGGCTTTGAACTTCCAAGTAGCCGAATAATGTCACACATACAGTTAACAAAGTCAGTGTAGGCACGAGACTTTTATACTCTTTTCTTCACTGAATATCACAATAAAATAATCTTTCAATAATGTGAATTTCTCTAAAATGTCATAACTTTACATTGTCATCTCTATAGCTATAATTTCTTGGGCTTCCGAAGTGTTTTGACTCTAAAATGGGAATTCCTTTTATAAAAGTAAGTAGGTGCACGACAGGGTACAATTAGTCTCCATTGGACTTAGGCGCTGTTTTGACACCACAAGACTGGTCAAACTAAAGAAATGTGAAGGGGATATTCATATAAGTCCAGCCTGTGAAGTTAAGAAAACTGGTTATGTTGACCAAACTGAGATTGACTACCTCTGAGAAGTAATCGTGGAAATATTTGCCAAAGGGGCAGAACCAGCTTGACTAACTCATTGGCCCTGTTATTCCCCTTTATGTTGCTGTGTTCTGGAACCCAAAAAAGCGTGATCTCATCCAGCCGCCAGCTCTTTTAATTTCTTTCTTGCATTGATCCACCAGCTTGGAGAAGGTGGTAGAAGGAGGTCTTAAAAAATTTTATATTTCTCTCTTTTCTCTTGTTAGTTTTGAACGCTTTATTAGGGCCCAATAAACTGTTAGTTGTCTAAATATATTTCAAGGTTTTACATGCAGCCGGATTCCCGAGAGTGTCTGCCATTTGTGTAGGTACATTTTACATTGTAATCCTTTTCTTATGATGTTGTATGAGCAATTTGTGTAATGGCACCTAAACAAAGGAGTTACTGTGAACTACAACCAATGTAAATTCAGTCGCATCTCTCAAATCCTATCTAGGACAACCACCCCGGAGAGTAGTGAATGAACACATTCGACACAAACCATCTGCATCACGTCCAGGTTGTGTGACAAACACCATAAGAGAGCGTACACTCTTGAACCTGCAATAATTATAAAAAAAAAAAAAACATCGATTTTTGTCTATAAAAGATAAGTGTAAGATTGTAAGCGAACTGGATGATGGACATTTTAATTTCTATAATGAAAAATATGGGTCAATTCGAAGATCTCTTGGACCATTTCCAAAAATGGTTAGAAAAGCAATGAGGGAACCAAGTTCCAGTTTCAACAGATTTTCTCTGCCGAAAAGCAAATCACTTCAAAAAGCTCCAAATCTCAAAGCTAGTCCAGGTTGGGTATACAAATTTAAGTATAGGCAATGGTGTAAGAACATTAAAAGTATACGAGGAAAGCCTCTTCTACATACCATAACAAATCAATGATGCTGATGAAATTGGCCTATTTCGAAAGCTTCTTCTAATTAAAACATTCATTTTGTCTACTGAATATTCAGCACCGGGAGGGATAAGGTTTTTTGCATGCACGAATACAACTGGAACGCATAAACTGAGTGCTTTAGAGCTTTTTCGGGTAAAAACGCTTGGATAACGAGTGAAATATTTCAAAAATGGCATAAGGACATTTTTACTAAAGACGTAAGCAATTTATTTGAACTTTAAGTTTGTTTTGTCTGCGACAAATCACACCATTACAAACCTTAAACCTAGCACCTCTTTTTTGGAAACCACCCAATAGAAAATGATTTGCCAAGAAAATCATAGTTGCTGCTTGACAAGGCAAGTTGTCGCCGGAAGCCAAGCTACAATTCCATGTCTCCTACCTTGAATTTTGCAAACTTTAGATCTCAGGAACCACAGTGGCTAGGGTTCTAAAACCGGTCGCTATAAGCTCAGAGTTATGTTACCTATAAAACAGGCAAGATTCGGACTCATAGCTACTCGCCAAGTTTGGTTTGATATATGCGTACGGACAGAAAAGCCTTTGCATAAGTCTTCCCTACCGCAGCTTTGCAAGGTAGAAGACCAAAATCAAATCAAACTGCCCGAAACCCATCTTCAAAGAGAGTTGCAAGAAATTAATAATCTTAGAATTATATGTAAATGCAGAACACAACATTTCAATACAAGCAGTTAGAGACTGGATCATAGGAGAAGGCACTGAACCTGACCCAACCGAGGACATTTCGGAGAACGATCGCTAGAGATTCGGCTATTCAACTTGCAAAAGACGTCGTCTGAAAGGGGGTTCGGTAACTTTGCCAGTAGGCAAGAGTGGTTCTGTATTTGACTTCTCCATTCTTTTAGATTACTTGATCTAAATAGCCATGGACCAGAGCTGATCCTAAATGAAACAATCGTACAAGTTTTCGATTAGCTGGAAACTCTTAGGGTGAAATTTACCAACCACAACTTTAAAAACCCCGTGACCTACCCATAAAGTCATAAAACCATAGAACATGTAAACTTTCGGACTAAACATGAGATCAAAGAATCAACTTGAATACCCAGAAACGAAGTTTGCCAATCAATCAAAGTCGCATTCAGTTTCATTTACTTTCTCAATAAATTCAATAACTCATCACTTTCCGTCGTTGATTGTCATACAGGACGGGAATTACTGCGGTTAATCCTCCTCATCCCATGACGTCAATCTTAAGCAATTGTATCAAATGAGCCGTGACCATAAGGCACTTAAGCTCATTAATTGAATGATTGTATCGAGTAATTGATAAAAGCGCATTAACCGTGCTTAAGAATCGAACATGCGGAACGAGGGAATGTGCGGTAAGACCATGTCGATGTGCTTCTTGTAAGGAGTAGTTCTGCAGTCTCGTGAGTGATTTATCTATGTTGGTGCTCCTCAATATTTTTAATTAGAATGAGTATGATAGAGGAGTTTGAGGTTCCTCATATTTTAACCACTTTCTCATGCCTGCATGTCATCAGTCAATGATGAAGCCGTGGATGCTACATCACCTCTGCATCCACTGTGGTCTCTTAAGAGACACCACAAAAGCGTAGTATAACGTAAGCTATGCACCACATAACAGAACATTAGTACAAAACACCAAACACTCAAGTCATGACCTGACGGTGGTTAACGAACAACACCACCACATTACAACTGGCACTAACCGCAACCGCGTGTTCGCCTTCTCCTCCATCTTCCCTGTCATGTTGATTTCTTCACACTCCGCGATTGTGACACGACACCAACAACAACAACAACGACCAGAACAAAAGGCAAGATGACAAAGTTAACACACCACCCACGTCCAAATGCTTTTCAGAATCTTTGTAGTTCCATGACACTATGACACTATATGCTCGATTGCATGGCATTGCAGGATACGGACATTCAGTGGCGGCTCAGATGTTGACGGATAGATAAAATGGATTGTTACTGGGGGTACGAATGAGGAGTTACTGTGGACTAGGTGGATCCTGACTCCGAGTCTTGTGGTCCTTGTGTGACATTTCTGTATGCAATATGCAGGAGGAGATGTCCTTGAGTTTGTGGTAAGGTGTTGCAGTTGGAGATGTGGAATAATGACTGTGGCTTTTACTTTTTGGTTTCTTTTTTTTTGTCGTTTAATCTTCTGGAATGACGTTCAAGTAGATGAAGTTGTTTATGAGATTCGTCGCAGAAGAGTAAAAGGGAAAGAGGGCGACATGTTGAAATGAAGATGGGTTATGGAATGACATTTCAGAATTGTAATTTAGTCTGAGTGGGGTATATCATGCTACAAAATTTATTCGTTTATGAGTGGTATTAAAGTGAATTGCATTCATAGAGATTGTTGTTAAGCTTATCTTGATCCTTTGAGCTGCGGTAAAACATGCCTAAGAGGCAGTTTTAAAGTACCGGAAAGTACTTGAAATTGATTAATTGAAGAATTGCACCAACCGAACACATCTTCGTTGTTAATGACTAATTGTACGCAAAGTTCTTGGTCTAAAACCTAACAATATACAGCTCGCGAAAGGTCTGAAGCCGAGCGACTTGCCACAGCTTCGAATTTTCGGGATTGGCAACAAAGCGCATTTCTGGTTGAGTGGGTATACTTTGTTGGCCCAATGCAAGCTTTAAAAATAAACAATACAACAATAACTGAATTAACCTATTACTAGGCCACAGGGTGGAAGCGATTAAGGAGAGGGTGAAGGGTTGTGGTATAGAGCATTCGTTACGAATAATGTAGGTTCTGAGTGATGAGCGCTTGCGGGAGTAAGTGATGGCTTGGCATTTACTGACATTGAGCTCGAGATGGTTTTTTTTGACACCAAGTAGTGAACTTGTTAAGGTCTGATTGGAGAAGTTCGAGTCAACAAGGGAAGATATGTGTTTAAATATGCTCATATCATTGGCATATATGGAGAGCTGAGAGCTCAGAATAGCGCTGCCAATGGTTAGGATAAATATCAATGGGCCGAAATGACTACCTTGTGGGAAACCGAAGGCAGCATTAATTGGATCAGAGATAGGAGATCTGAAAATACCGTTATATTGACCATCTTTCAGATGAGGTTTGATCCATGAGAAACTGGAAGGGAAACCGAGGGCAGTGAGCTTGAGGAGAATAATTTGGTAAGACATTTTGTCAAAGACCTTGCTTAAGTCAGTGGCGACAACGTCTACTTCTTTGACGGCTTCAAATGCGCACAAAGATTGTGAAACAAACTCGACTGGATTGGTGATTGTCCTTCGACTTTCTAGGAACCCATGTTGGTTAGGAGAAAATATGTGTGTGCAGCGAAAGAATAGTGGACCATATACGATTAAACGATGCTTTCGAAGAGTTTGGATATGCAAGGGAGCTTGGCAATGGGACGATAGTTGGACATATCATTTTTCAGTCCTTTTTTGTGGACTAGAATGATATAAGCATATTTCCAAAACTGAGGAAAGAGTCCGTGAGAGATAGAGTTTTGAAATAAAGCGGTAAGGGGTAAAATAAAATGGTCCGCGCACTTTTTAAAAACTATGGCAGGCAGGCAGTCGGGACCGGGGAGTAGTCGTTCTTTAGGTTGCGTATTTTTTCGGCGATTAGATTGGGAGTTATGTTCAGTGAGATAAGAGATGTCTTGGGGCAGCCTTTGAAATATCGAAAATAGTCGTGATCGGGTTGAAAATTCTCGGTGAATGATTGGCTGAAGAAAGGAGCAAAGAAGTTGGTGATTATTCCGGGTTCATTAAAAGAGTTATTAAGAAAATTAAATTTAGCAGGGTAGTTATAGGTTCTTCTTGGAAGTGGAAGAAACATTTGGGGTCGTAGATAAGGGAGGATTGCATTCGGTTCAGGTATCGCATAGCTGTGTAAATTTAGTGTAGGACGCGTGGAATTAAAAAGGTCAGATACAGAGGAGGATCTAGGATAGGCGTGTTCAATTTTGTTTCTTTTATCGTGCAGAGAGCCCAGTTTCTTGGTATGCCAGGGCGCAGTTTCTTTTTCGGTGAGTATGGGACTGAAAGAATGAAGTAGCTGAGGATTTTGGAGTAAAATAACGCAAGAGTTTCATTTAAGAATATGTGTGAATTAGTGTTAAGAAGGAAATTCAAATTAACATTGTTGAACAGAATAGTGAATTGAGTCTCGAGTGAAAAAGTTACAGATAAAGGTGGATGAAGGGGGTCTTCAGTAAAGAGAAAATGGTTTTTTTGGGGTAACAAGGCAGTTTACGGCATCAGATGAGAAAAAAGCTCGAGTTGTCTGTCCATATTATTAGTGATGTTACTGAGTTGCTAATGCACCTAGAAAAATTCGCTGTTTAGTGCGGGTTATGGTCCGGCAGAATTATTTGCCCGTATTTTTTCAAATAATATAAAATAGCCGGTTAGATCATGTAATAATGCCTTTAGACTATTTTTCTTGGAATATGTCAAACTACTCCTCTAAGCTGTAACGCCTGCGTGGCTGTGTTACATTAATACACGTGTTTACCATCGTTATACCAGCCAATATACTGGAAAGAGTCGCTAAAACTTGGAATCTTGGCATGGATCTTTTAAAATGTAGTCGTGGTCAACTTTGATATGAAGTAATCTTTAAAAAGTAAATGGCAAACATAGGTTGCCTGAAGAATTCACAATTTATGTGGACTTATGCGCTACAACTTGAGAACCACCTTTAACTAGGTTTTGATATCTTACGTTATAATTTGTAGCTAACTATGGCTTTTGTCACGCTATAAAAAGTGAAGCTTCTCTTTACGGACACTTCTTTGGACTCTGTTTATGGAGACTGCACAATCATTTACCATTGTGACATTTTGGGAAATTTCCAAAGAACGTCATTGTCACACCTTAAATCAAAATGTAGGCATGAGAAAACTATCCGCGCGTGGGTGGCGCGTTTGCTCACTTTAGACCAAAAGCTTGTTTGAATGAACGCTTTATTGGCGTTGTTTCCTGTTTCACCAAGACAACGCGCCATCTCACACCTCAGCGGTTGCCATGGCGAAAATCCATGAATAACGGGTTGAACTGCTTGACCATCCGACTGTCTTGCATCTTTGTTGCGTCGGAAAACTTTTCAGACCACCCTCGTAAATGGATAACAGCATTTGTTCAGCCCGTACATAAAAATAGCGAATCTTCGTCTCCCACCTCCTACAGACCCATAGCACCAATGTCCCTTCTTTCGAAGGTCATGGAAACGCTAATAAATCATCAGCTTCGGGCCGTTCAATTCCAGTTGTTTTGGACGGTTTCAAGTCTGATATTCTCCAAATAAACGCTGGTGTTCCGCAGGGCTCTATTCTGTCACCGATACCCTTTCTCATTTTTATAAATGATCTCTTAACTGCTACTTCCAATCCAATACACCCAATAATCAGGCATTATCCTTGAATGGCGCTTGTCTCGATGGAACCAAAAGGCTTCCCATCCTTCTATCATTTACCCCCTCTGATCTGACTTCAACTTACAAGGACCACATCCGCCCAAGCTTGAGTAAAACGCTCATAACTGGGGTGGTGCTCCCAAGAACCCTCTGCAGCTGCTAGATGGTGTACAAAAGGGAGCGATAAAACTCATAGGAGACAACAATATCACGAAGTCGATCGACTTACTTGAATATTGACGCAATGTCTCCTCTCTCTCTCTGTTTTATCGTTATTTTAACAAACAATGCTCAAGTGAGACGACCAGTTGCATTTCCCTCCTTCAATAATTTAACAGCAATAGATGTCTCGCCCGGAATGCTCATCAGTTCAGCTTCAAATTTTAAAGACTCGTTTTTGAGCAGAACCACACGAAGACGAACTTTCCAGCTTAACTTTTCACACTCTCCTCTACCTCCTTTCCCTCTCTCTCTCTCTATAACTTTGGCCCGTGGTGTGTCTTGACATTTAAGGGTAGTCGTAACTCTTGTGCACGCGTCAATTATAAAAACAATAAAAATAAAAACAAAATTCAGATGCCCTTGGACGCTCGCACTTATCCCTGCGTTCTATCCAGCGAAAGGAGATGAAAAGGGATTCGAAATAACTTTTTTATTATTATTATTACCCACCTTTTGAAACTTGACCTCCAGGTCGTGAGTGTGCTCCTTCCATTCCAGAACAACCACTGTTGCATATCTTCAATGTGCATACTTACATTGTTCTCTCTTTTTTTCCCTCGAATTTTCCACTCATTCGTCTTCAGACTGTTTGTCCACCTCATTCCATTCGTTTCATGTGTCCCACCTATCTTAGTCTTCGCAATTTTTTTGCCCGGACAATACTTGGGTCTGAATAAAGCTCCTACTTGTTTCTACGTCCTGTTTTTCATCATAAATTCTACTTAAGACTTGCTTTCAAGGCCCAAAATCTACTTTCCTTCTTCTTTGTTAGAGACCAAGTTTTACATCTTTAAAGTACCTATATTACTGGCTTTATAATAGTTATATAAATTTTGATTTTGTCATTGTGGAGGAAAAGAGTTGTTTTCAATAGTTCGCGATGAAGCATGTTTATCGAGAGTCAGGTGCGAGGTTTGAATCGATTCAAGTCAGTCAATGACCTTATATTTGGTTTTCTCTTCATTTACTTCCAAACCTACATACTTAACTAAAGTTTTCTTGTCATTATAAGACCTTTTTCACTATCTTCCTTGCTTGAACGAGTGTGATACCACCAAGGGTTTTCCCCCTATCACTTTCCAGAAAGGAGTGGTAACAAGAGGACTCCTTATTTTAATCCTCCACGTATCTCCAATGTTTAAGCTAAGGAATTAATTGGTTCTTTGTTTCCCTTTAGATATACTGGCATCAGTTCACCGACTTTTTGGCCTTACGAGGACATGATATTTTTCGATTGGTTTATAGAGCCATACTTTTTTCCTATCCTAGAAAAATTGGTGGACCGTTTCGTTGAATTCGCAATTTTTTAACTAAAGCTGTCGTATAGTGAAAACCTCGAACGGTTCCACATGAAGCCACACTGGTAGTCTCAGATTATTTGTTTAGCGATTGTGTCAATATCTTTAAGAGATTTGATGACATCCTATAGTGATTTTATAACAGCGATATACCATGGTTATTGTTGCTTTGTATTCAGTAGCCCTTGTTAAATACGGGAATGATGACTAAGTTCCTCATGGATAGTGTCATTTTACCATACAGTTTTGAAGACTCATATAACGTCTCTGTTAATTCATTTCCTTATTAAGTAATTGGATTAATTTCTTTACTTCCGCGATGGTTGCCAGCTCTG
This sequence comes from Merodon equestris, assembly GCA_958301585.1. Classification (NCBI taxonomy): domain Eukaryota; kingdom Metazoa; phylum Arthropoda; class Insecta; order Diptera; family Syrphidae; genus Merodon; species Merodon equestris. The sequence continues at coordinate 185,361,905 of OY284413.1, read as the reverse complement.
CCTTCATTCTTGCTGGGTCAATAGCCCCCTTATTCTAATGTTGATCCATACGGTCGAAAGATTTTTCTGGACAGATGATTTGACTGACATGTTTCAGTCAATGACAACAAATATGGTATTTTGGAGGGTAAGCATCAGTTGATGAAGTCCAGAATGTCATATTGACAACTTTATTTTTCTGTCGCCTTGAAAAAGTTTAATTTTATGCAAATAAGGACGATTTGCCGGAAACATTTGTTTTTCAATAAAAGTCGAAGCTAAGAGTCATGGGCTGTTAATGGAAATTTATGGTGAACCCGCTCCAATGACAAGGACTTTTGATCGTTGGTTTGTTCGTTCCAAAAGAAGTGATTTAGAATCGAAAATAAAAACCATGCAAGACGCAGACGCAGAAGCATTTTCAGATGAAGACATTCAAGCTTAATTTTACAACTGATTCCGTACTTAAAAATATTAGGGAAGGTCCAAGAAGAGATCGAAACACGAAAGAAAGACAGCAGAAATGTTACTTGATTGGCACAAAAGAAAAGGTTTTTTTATATCGAATTGTTACTGGCGATGGACAGGGGATCTATACGGAAAAAAATCATGGGTGGCCACTAATCTCCCCTAAAATAGGTAGATAAAATGTAACTAAGAAAGTAAAACCTTTCTACGGAGCCGTTTTCCACATCGTTTTCAAATCAAGAGATAAGCTGAGGAGGCTAGGCGATGCTGCGAGCGCCCTTCCTTACTTGGCGTATACGGTTTTTTGGTTTTCCTATGCCTCGCATCCAATTTTTTTTAATTTTCGTGGGGGCACACACCCCCATTTATTGAGCTTAATGCAAGCTAGCTTAATTTAACTTAATCTTACTTAATCTAACTTAATAACTAAGGAGAACGGAGACGTGGGGCGTGATTCTTAGAAACTATGATTGGGAGAAGAGAAGGCTCCCTAAGCATTGGTGCTGAGGTTGAAATCGAAGTTAATATTCGAATTAACACTTCTCAGCATACTGGAAATGTGTCCATCGGAGCCGTATGAGATAGCTTGGGGTAGATAGAGAGAAGAGATGAAGATTGCGTGTATAACGAAGGTTATTGTTAAGAGATATGACGTTATAAAGTGTGGCGCAGTCAACGGTACCTGTTAAGAGTCTATGAATGAAGAGGATGTCAGATACCCATTTTCTTTTCTCCAACGAATTCAAATTAATTAGATTTAAGTTTAAGATTAGTTACGGCGCGGCGGTAAGAACAAAGAATTGTTTCAGGGCAGACCTCGAAGAGTGAAACTTTGGATGCTCTCGGTTCTAGAAATGTGGGTTTGTTGATAAGGGAACCACACTTGAGATGCGTATTCAAGAAGAGGGCGAATAACATAGTAATATAGAGGGATCGAGTCACCTAAGGATTGGAGAATTCTTAAGACCAACGCTTCACGAAACGGAGTACAGAGTTAACTTTAAGAATTATATCATCGATATGTGTGCAAAAATTGAGCTCTTGATTACATGCCAATATCGCGGAAAACCTGAACCGTGGAGATGGGCTGATTATTGAGGAGGTAGAAATGAGGAGGAGGCTTGATTTGTTTACGTCAAAAAGTAATTAATTGGCATTTGGAAATATTAAGCTTGAAGTCATTTTTGGAGTACCAGACGGAAAAGCTGTTGAGATCCGATTGAATAAGGGAAGAATATTGTTGCGAGGAAATGGTATTGAGGAACTTGGTGTCGTCGGCGTACAGTGAGAGATGGGAGTGTTTGATGACGGTAAGAATGATGGTAAGAATGAAAAGAAGTGGACCTAGGTGACTGCCTTGGGGAACGCCGGAAGAAGCTAAAAAAAGGTTAGAGAAGGCAGATCTAAAGCGAACATTGTAGTAACGGTTTTTTGAGTAAGAAGATGTCCAAATCAATGCAGTGGGTTCAAAGCCAACGGAATACAGTTTGAAGAGTACTAGTTTGTGCAAGATTTTGTCGAACGCTTTACTGAAGTCAGTTGAAGTGACGTCGACTTCATTCCCATTCTCTATCGCTGAGAGGGTGAAGGACACAAATTCGACAAGGCTAATGGTTGTAGACCTACATTTGAGGAAGTAATGTTGTTTAAATGAGTGTAGAGATTTGCGGTGGAAAGTAAACGAAAAGTTTGGGTATATGTGACAGTTTGGCGATTGGGCGATAGTTTTTAACATCACTCTTTGGACCTTTTTTTGTGAATAGGAGTTATAAAAGCGACTTTCCATATCTGGGGAAATTCTCCAAAGGACAGGGATGAGTTAAATATTTTTGAGAGCGGGACAGAAAGAACGGAGGAACATTATTTTAGTAATGTGGCAGGGAGCCCAGGAATGAATTCATCATTGAGTTGATTTAATTTATTAACAGTGATATGGGGGTCAATAGTACGTGAGGGAAATGGTCCCACGAAGAAATTTGGTAAGTACGCATAGTCGAAGTAAGTGGTGTCCGGTACAAAGGAGTCATCGGCGAAAGATTGTTTGGAAAAATTGGCAACAAAGTTGGCGATAGTTTTGGGATCATTTGAGGTTTCGCCATTGAAAGAGAGTGAGGTTGGTTAGCCATCAAATTTTCTTTTGTATTTGACAAATTGAAGGAAGGAATCGTTTGTAAGATTGCGTTCCGATCAAATGGCGTTCGTAGAGAGAATTATAAAGCTCAGGAAATAGGAAATAAATACAAATTCCCGTATAACTAGGAAACTCATTGGGGGATTGAGTACAAAGGAAGATTGCCCACAATTTGTTTCTTTTGTTTCTTAGAGAACAGAGCCTGCAATTATACCAAGTAAGGGAGGTAGATAAATGTCTAGATCGGCAAAGGGGAATGTAAAGAGAAATAGAGTTAAATATTGGATATAGCGTCATTGTAAGGTTGTCAAAATTAAAGGGGGCGCTATTGAAATATTCATTGATTAGGTTGAAATTTGCTTTGTGGAAATCGTAAGAATTAAGCGCTGGAAGGTAAGTGTTCAGTGGTAGAAAATCGTGAAAAAATGAGAGAGGAAGGGGAGGATGGTAGCTATCGATGGTTGATAAGGAAGGAAGAAAAAGTGAAACAGAGTAACTTAGGGGGTCTGTTGTGAAAGTAGGGTTTAGCTGTCTACCCATGAAATTATAGATGTCACTAAACTGACAAAGGTTTAAATCAGCTGGGCGGTTTGAAATAGAACATTCTTTGGCAGCAGAGAGATTAGTGATAATGTAAAATGATTGATCGTCTGATGGAGCTCATTTAAGAAAAGGAAGATCGAAATCATCACAGAGAAGAATTTCATCAAGGGGACCCCGCAAATCATTTATGCTATCAACCGATATATAAATCAATATTAAGGATTCAATACGTTGAGATGGCGGGATATAAAAGCAGATGACATAGAGCTCGTTGGGGGACGGTACAATCTTGATGATCTTGAAGATATCACAATAAGGGATGAGTCGATTGAGTTTAAGACGACTATTAAAATGCCACAACAAGGGCAGTTATCGCTAGGTCGGTTAACAACGTCAGCGGGGTAGACGTTAAAATGTGATGGAAACAATTCTTGGTTATTTATGCTAGGGATCCAGTTGGTTTCAGTCAGAACGAAGATTTCGAATGGTAAAGCATGAGCATTGAAAAGACTGCTTGGGTTTTTGAGCGAAGACCTCTTACATTCTGACAATAGAAGGTCTGCATGGGGGGCAGGAACAAGATGGATTTCCGCTTTGAGTGGATATATTGACGGGAGGTATCTAGATCGTTTGTTACTTTTTGGGGGAGATTTTGAAGAACTTGTGATACTTAATAAAGAGGCTATTGAGGCTGGCCAAGTCAGAAGGTTTTCTGTTTTATTATTAGGTTAAATTTTATTCCTAGATTTATTGAGCGGCTTGGGATGGATATCGTTCTTTTCGTTCCACTTGGTGAAAGTGGTTTTGCCAAGAGTGAAAGGGCGGCCGTCCGGGCTTAGAAATAACCATTCGTATTCCTACTTGAAAAACCTGTTTATAACAAAATTGTTTTTTCAGTAAAAGACATAATTTCTCCTTTACAGCATGGGTTTATCGGTGGTAAATCAATGTGATCAATCTTACAGTTCTTAGTAATTATGTCTTAGGGGCTTTCGAACAAGTATATCAATGTGATGTTATATATAAACGCTGATTTCTCTAAAGCGTTTGAAATTAGGTTTTCTTTTTAACTTATTAAAATGGTTTGAACCTTATCTTGTGGGTAGAACCCAATACGTTCGAATTAACAACTTTATTTCGAACCCAATTGTTTTACAATAACTTCCGGAGTTCCCCAAGGAAGTCACCTGGGACCCCTTCTCTTTATCTAATTTAGCAACGATATTCCGAGTATTTTGAACGATAGCCTTTGTTTAATGACCTAACGACCTTAAATTATTCCTAAATTCTATTTCGGATTTCATAAGCCTGGTGTTCTAATAATGATCTGCATTTATACGATTCTAAGTGTCATAGTATGATGCCCTACCGTGGTGCATCTCCAATAGTTTGAACGATCTAGAACGTTGAACGTTATTTTGTGAATTTTTGTGCCCATTGTTCGTGAGTGTCGGAGGCCAGACCATCAATAATAAAGGTAGAAATTCCTTCGTTCCTTTTTTTTAATTTTTGGAGTGGCTGGTTCCATTCACTTAAACTCCATATTTGGCCAAAGCCCTTAATATTGGTTTCAAAAGTTGGGCCTTCAGTTGTTTGCGTGTAGACTGAGAATGTAGTTTTTAGCGGCAGACACATTGGCTTTAAGCAATTCATCACGTATGGAAGTATTGACAATCGATGGGTTGGTATGGAAACGGCTGGCAATGCGCAAAATCTACGGAAAGAAGACTATGTTGTGTATTTAGAGGGGCCACGAAAGAATGGAGTACTTTGGTTCTCTATCTTTAGCAATTGAGCAACTGATGGATAGAATATGGCCAAAGCTATTTTTGATTATGACAATGCTCATGCACATGTTGAGGTAATCGTACGGTAGAACATGCTTAGTTTATCACTTTGCAATATGGATTTTTTAACATTCCCATTACTCATTTGACACAACTACGATGGCATACTGAAGAACCTTATTTACTAAGAAAACCAAAATCCCACGCACATTATTTACATATTCATAATAAGTCATGTAGCAAAATGAAGCAGGAAGGAAAGGGCATTTTGAGTACCTCATTATCCTGTCAACTTCAAGGATCAACAGCTCCTGATCAACGTCATTCGATTCGTTCTCCCCCACGCCCAGAGGGCCAATCAACAATTGTCAATGACAACCATATATACGAATTCACATCCAATACCATTTCCCATCAACGGATTCCGATTCCCATTTCCACGCAGTCCAACACAATGACCAACGGCCGTACAACATCAAGTGGCAGTTGAAGGACGAAACTCGCGTCCAGCAGTAAGAACACAGGATTTATAAACGAATCCGTCCCACCATATTACAGCAACAAGCTTACCGTCATACGAAGGATAATTGTGCTGGCAATCAAACCACATCAACCACTTGTAAGACTTGTATTTTCGTTGCCATTTTATTTTTAATTAGGCTAAGCTAGTGTTCGATGTAATTGCCTTTAGTGGAATGTCGTTTTCCGAGTGAAGTACGGCCGACCATTAACGTGCTTTGACATGAGAAATTAGAGATCCGTGTGCCATTATACCTTAATTGTGTATTGATTTAGCCCGGAGCCGAATGCCTTTTAATTGAGTTTCTTGCGTTGATGGCTTATTTATTTACAAACGTATGCGAGGTTAAGTCGGTGGTGTTATAAAAGAAGTCTTTTTACGAGCGCATAAATCATGAGTGTCGTGTGATTGTGAATGAGCCAAGGAGGCTTTATCATCTTTCGGGTAAATTTTATTAAACCAAATGAGCTTAAAAAGAACGGAGTGAAAGGATGCTGTAGGGCTGGATATTTATGTTCTCGTTTGAATAATTGAAAATTATTAAAGTTGCTCGTCTTTATTCGTTGCTCCTGGCACCGGTTAACACCCACTGTTGCTCCAAACTTTTTGATTAAATCAAAACTTTCTGATTAAATACATGAGGAACCGACATTTGTGAGTATTACTTTGGATACTGTTGGGACGTGTGCTGCGGATTGCTGGGATGAGGTGCAACTTATGCTGACTGACTTTTTCTTCGATGCTTTTGGTGCTATGGACATGGGTGACGTAGAGGGCAATCCCACATACCACTTAGCTACTTAATTAAAAACTCTACTGCGTAGCGAATATCCTAAATGTGTGACTTCTCGGCTTTAATTAATCGCCGAGGTTGTGGGATTAAACATCTTACTTACTTACTTAAATTACGCTGGCGTCCGTGATTGAACAAGGATAAAACCAACCAGTCGCAGCAACAAGTCAGCCAGTTTCTTCAAATATCGTACGGCTACTTGGTTGATGTTCCTTTCCACATATTGTTTGTGGGTTATGTTAGATATAGTCGACCTCCGCCACGTCCTCGCTCGAAGTTGTCACCCGCTTACGTAGTCTAACCATCTTGGAGATCGGATCCGCAGATGTTTGATTAAGCCAATAACGCTATAAAGTCTATATAGTTCATGATTGTACTTTCTCCTCCTCCTCCACTCTTCATTAATCCAAAGAGGACCAACGACTACAGGATCCTTCTTCCGAACTACCCAAGGGTCTCTTCATTTACTTTTGACAACGTCTAAGCCTCTGAGTTGTAGAGGAGGAGTGGGATGGTTAAGGTTCTCTTGAGACGATTCTACTTCCCACTTGCCTCTTAGATGCAAAGAAGCAGCGGTTGGCAAGAGTTTGCACTGAGCGATGTTGTCATTGCTGCTTGTTGGAGAAATTTATTGTGGATGGTACTGTGCAGGAATATACAGTTACGGATGTATTTCTGTAAAGCACTGCTGGCTCTGGGCTCCTGGAGTAAGCAGAGATGTGATCATTTCTGCGCAAATGATATACATATCTCACTCTACTTGTAGTTTCTGCTGCGATAATGAATCAATGTTGCAATAAACTACTTCTGCGTAAGAAGTACCTTATGATAGGAACAATCAGACTTATTACAAGCTTCCACCTTGTGTCGGTTGGAGTAAGGCTGGCAGACAGCCAAAGTTCATACATACGACGAATGACAAGGTATATGTGATTGCAGCAAGATAAATTACGATTTGTAATAATACCAAGACTTGTTGTGGAGTCAAAAAGCCCCAATTTGCAGTTTGACAACCTAAGTCTGGCACGAGACTTAGATCAAACAGACTGTTTGAGATCGGAATGACCTGAGATTTTGATGGATTAAGTAGTAATCCATTTACTACTGACTAATTGAAAATTTGATCTTAATCTTCCTTTAACCAGGAAACAAGCCCAGAGATTTATTTCATATCTCGACCAAAGTAAGACTGGACATCGTCCGCCTACAGGTGGAAAGAAACATAATTACACACGGACTGCAAGTCATTTACAAACATACAGGACAATATTGATCCGAGAATTGATCCTTGTGGTACCCCTCGTCTAACAGGTATTAGCGCTGACGACAAACTACCATTAACAACTCTTTGCGTTCTTTTACTTAGAAAACTGACAATAAGTTTTAAGGGTCTCTCAGTAAAGCCAAAAAAATGTTGAAGTTTCCAGCCAAGGATTTCATGATTAACCTTGTCAAAAGCCTTAGAGAAATCAAGCAAGCAGGGAAGGGTGACATAATCTTTGTCAAAGTCGAGTCTTCTTCAGCTCATCACGCGTCAGCGGCCGACACACTACCCACTGCATCACGGCGCTTTCTGAACGAGATGATAAAGCTGATTAATCGATTTTGTTAAGACGACAACAGGACAGTGCTGAAGACCGGAAGAAGGTAGCTATGGAAGCGGCCAGTTCATGTATTTTACGCAGAGTTTCTAGCAGCCGACGCATCGACACATTGACTTGGAGCTTTGTTGATGTATCGCTGTCCAAATGGGTCAGAGTGATCAGTTGCTCAGTGCAAAACTTTGAATCCACAGCTAATGAAATATAGTCATCAGAAGGAGATGCTTTGTATTTACTGGTCTAATATTCGGCAACCAAAAATTCCACCAATGCGTATACGACCGAATGTTTGTGCTACCGACAGATTATAAGCCTCTCTTTTCGATATGAAGTAAATAAGCAGCTACATATTATGACTGTCACATTATGACATAGATCACAGAGATAGACTATTATATAAATGGCGCGAAGTACAAACCAACGCAATACCACGACAATGCAGATGGATTATCAGGGTTACACATGAGCTATTATGTGGAGTATATTAAGTAAAATTTCCCGACGACTGAACGATCGGCCATAACACGCCCTAATGAGGCTCCCTTGGAGCAAGCAAAAGTGTTTAAGGAATGTTGCACATTTAGCACATCGATATTGTTGTGGGCTTTGATCGGCAAATTGAGTGGTTGGTGCATCATTGTGATAGTCCTCGCCAGTAGCTTGTAGGCTGACCAAAGCCTTAAAAACGTATATCTTTAATGGATCGACGCGAATTTCCTGTGTGAGGTCAAGCAGCATCACTGAAGTCACCCTTAAGGAATTGGAAACTTTTTCGCTGTACAAATTGTGGGTTTTTGGTAACGGCCCTAAGTCACGTCGCAGGAGTTCAAAACCTTTTGTTATCGGCGAGATATTTAACATATCCAATCTGCTCCATTTAAGGGAACAGATTCGAGGTTGTAATGATCAGAACCAAATCTTTTTAGATCTTCATCAGCAGCTGCTTTACACCATACCACTCCAGACAGTTTCCAAGATGCCTCCGATAGAGTCAAAATCGAGATTCACCCTTGGAAAATACAATAAGTTTAAATTCGAAATTTCACCAGAAATCCAAGGAGGATACCTGGTAAGACCAGGCAAGAGTGGGTGAGGAACTGGTTGCGGTGCAAACATAAGAGCGTACTGGTGCTGCAAAATTTGGAGGAGGAAGAAGATTTATTTGGCCTTTCTCCTGGTTGGGTTGACGCTCATCAACCCGGCTTCCAATCCAGGTCCAGATGTATTCTGTCGACCAATTACAGCAACACAACGAAATCGAATACCTGTCATTACATTTGTGTCAGTCCCTTTTTAAGGGGAAAAATGTAGTATTTTAAGATGCCGAGTTTAACAAAATACGAAACACAATTTTCTTATTACGAGCTCTATTTTTATGCGACCACTCTCGCCACTGATCTGTCTACCACTACCTACCGGCAAACCCTTTTTCTCTCATCAGTGTTTTCACAGTATTCCCTGTTCACTATACCTGGGGCACGGTAATAAATATTGAGCTTAAGTCTCAGTATATATATTTGTTAAGTCCGTGCAGTGACGGGTTAAGAATATCCCTGCAGCGATACCTCTGGCTTGTCGTAAAAGGCGACTAAAACAAAGGTAAATAAAAATCACATCTAGGCAATTTAGAAAACACCAAAGTGAGCCTAGGTACACATATACCACCATTAAACTACCCCACAAGTGTGCATGCAAATCAGTGGGTTGACACGACTGGAGATCACCGGTGTTATAGGAATAAGATCAAACAAAAAAAAAATGGAAAAGCATTACTAATGGTCGTGATCCTGGGACGAGCAGCAATGCTCGGGTCAGAGCTATAGGATTTTCGGGGGATAGCAAAGTAATGCAACGGCGTAAGCCACACTTAAGAGTCGCGAGTTGGAGCGTTGGAAGCATGAGTTATCGCAGCTATGAGCTTGAAGAAATTATGGTTAGAAGGCGAGTAGACATCCTGTGCGTACAAGAGACGAAATGGCGAAACACCGGTAATCGGGCACGTTTCTTGGACGTTAAAACAAAAGCCTACAAGATGTTTTACTATGGATTGGAACAAGGAAAAAACGGAATCGCCATCATCAATTGGTGCAAACAAATGCAAAAACACCAGCATTTGATTGGCCTCAGCGATGAAGTAATCCCAAACCGGGAAGCCTGCCGCTACTTTCTGAGGTCAAACCGGCGAACCCCACAAGCGGACCAGTAGGAAAGGAATGCAGTTAAGTGGGAAGGTTATGGTCCTACAATTCTGACCATGACAACGCCGGAAAAAGGAAAAGAAGAAGAAGAAGAAGATATATATTTGTTAAAATACATATTAATACGGATATGTGAGATAAGAACCTATCAGATTGTTCACAGACGGTTTACCACAGCACGGCAGAGACGATCTTTTAAACGTTGTTAAAGTGGCTTATGTAGTCATAGGCCTCCCCTCTCTTATGGAACGAACAAACGATGTTAGTAACATTTCTTACAGATAAGTTAGTGCACGTTCCATATTAACTCGTCATCAGTTCGTCAAAATGTGATTTTTTAAGTTTGTTTTTTCACTATCAAAAATAGGCACAAAAAGGTTAATAACATCATAAGCTTTTCATTTGAATTGATAAATCAATGCTTGCCGTTTCGTTAAGGATTATTTTGTGGAAATGTTGACCAAAACTATATCTTCAGTAATCTATACTGAGAGCCCAATTTTTAGTCACTTTTCCACTATTTTGTAAATAGTATACAGACACCGGTTCAGATCAAGAAATAAATTGGTCATCATACTCATTTCTAAACGGAACCATCGATTTGTGTACTATGTGGCATTTTCTTGCTGAAACCACATGTCGACCAGATTTAACTTGTGTATTTTGGGCAAAAATAGTTGGAAATCATAGAACAATAGGGGACACCATTAACGGCAACCTAGTTCTTACAGTCATCTTTAAAAAAAATACGTGCCAACGATTCTGCGGACCAAAAACCTCACCTAAGGTACCTCATCGAGCCAAATACCGTAGTTTTGCTAACTAACATGCCATTCAACCAGAAATGAGTTTCACCACCGAAGACCATTTTTCGATAAAAAAAAAACGGATTCTCCTCCATCTTTTCTAAAGCCCATTCATCTTAAATTCGTCCGGCATCAGCTCTTACGCGAGTGGTATTTTATAAGGTTTTAGACCAAGATCACACAATCCCAATTGCTGCGAAGGGCCACGAATGGACAAGTCACAGTCCTCATTAACAGCGGATACATCATTCCGCTGTACGCTCTCTCGCTATACAGGTGGATAGGCTTGATGCCCTCTAGCTTGAAATTGATACACAATTTGAATTGCTTGTTCAGTAAGTCGATAATGACGACCGTAACATGGGCGAAGGGCGCAAAAAACATTTTCCGGCGAGCACGAATTTTGATAATCAAGTTCAATGATTTGTGAGCGCTGTTTGGATACAAGTCTTCTTTTAACAAAATGGCCATACTAACTAAGCACGGTTGGTCTTGACAAGTGTCTCAGATTATGCGTGAGACGTCAAAAATGGAATACTGAAAGACCAAACAACAAATAAATCACCAATCAAATCGATGTCGCGACCTTAACCTCTTCTGCATACGTTCGTTATTATTAGTCTGTTCTGTGGTATTTTCACTATTATCGCCATGATTCACTCTGCAGAAGTGGTCTTTCCATATTCATAGAATCGACTGACTCCATTAGGACTTACTCACAGGTTTCCACTCCGTCCTTATAGCTTTGCCATGTGTTTTAGTAAAACTTTCAAACATCATTCCAACGATAGTATCTCTCCTTAGTTTTCCTTTTCTGAAGCGCATACTCCTTCCTTCATTTATGGAGCTCACAAGCAGCTCTCGCTTGTCGATGCCGGATAGCCATGTCTGCAGTAGCAGTCTGTTTCTCTAACCATCATCGGATCATTTATTTTTGCTGGCGTTCTATGGGGATATATGATCGGCAAAGATCCTTGTGATCTTTTATGACTGCAGCTTTTCGACTTCAGATGTTGATGTTCTTACTGGACTCTGTTAATTCCGCGACATCCGAATCGGAACTTTGGTGGTAAACCGATAATCGCTCATCGGAAGTTTCGGAAATCGCTGAAGGAGTATCTGACGTCAATCGCAATTAAATGGGTTTGTTGCCAATCGATTAGAGAACTGCACCTCTCCCTTATGGATGTTAAATGTTGTCACCATATGGTAGCTCAAATGTTTGGAAAATCAGAGACAGAATGGTATCTTATATTAAGCTCTATAGTGCTTGCCACACAACCTAGACGGAGTGCAGATGGTTTGTGTCGAAGATGTTCGTTCATCAACCTCCGGGGGTGGTTGTCCTAGATAGTATTCGAGAGATTCGACTGAATTTATCGCGTTGGTTGTAGTTCACAGTAACTTATTTTGTTTCCATGTCATTAAGATATTATATTGGAAATACACATACAGAGTATGAATTTAGAAATTATCTTTTAATGCGAGTGTTATGCCTTCATCAGCTTGAGAGTAATGTATAGAAATACATGCACATAGAGAGAATGACATTTAAAACATAGAGGACAAGAGGTCACACATCTTGAATTTAAGATAAACAGTTTGGAGACAATTATCGAAATAGTTTGCGAAAGAAAGAGGCAGGTAAGCTACTAAATCCAGGCACCTGATTAAAAGCAGAAAGTCTTAAATACAAACCATAAAAGATCTCTATACTTTAATTTTTATTTCATTTTTATTATCTAGGTCCCAAAGGAGCTTGTCAAATCTAAGCCTGATACACTCCTACAATGTGAATAATCCTGTTACGTTTCAATCCCAATCTCTCAAAGAAATAAAAGAATTAATGTTCAAAGCCATTCAGGCACTTTAGGAACGCCAAGCCATTTCCCAATAATCGCATACAAGAATTTAAATCACTCAAAAAACAAGTATATTTCAATCTCGTTCCATCTTCATTTCGAATGCTATCTCCATCTATCCATCTGCATTACACAGCATACATTCCGCTGAGGAACAGTCTGTGTTATAACACATGTTATCCCTCCCCTTCCTTTGTTGTTCTGCTTTCTTCTACTCCCCCCAGGGACCAATAAACTTGCATAAGAAGCGAATATTCGGAGAGCAGTGAATCCGTAATGCTGCAACAAATTCAATATCTAATCCTTACAAAGCACACTCGAAATATTGTTTTAAATTGATTTAAGAATACGATTCCACGAGCAGCCAGGTCCCGGCTTGTGTTCCAGGTTCGTGTGTCGGTAAATCAAGCAGAGCGTTTTACATTCCGACAAAAGGATATTTTTCCTCCTGCTCCATGTTGGTTGTGTTTTTATTTGTTTGTCTGAGAGTGACGTATTCGCACTCATGTCATTCGCCCTTGCAACTAATGGCACAAGTGATTTATGATGTTTCACGAATTATTTCTTCTCTCGGATTACTTAATTAGCCTGTCGACGAGATGATAAAATAAATCATCATGTAGATTGTAGACAGTTTTTTTTTCTTGTTGGAAGCTTTTACTATCCAGTGGAGCCGCAAAAAGTGGTCCATTGAACTGAACACTTACTCCTGTTTCCGGGGGAAAATTAGGTAATGTAAAGTTAAGGTATTCAGCAAATGTGGGAGGAAATGCTTCATAGGCGCTCAGTTTAAAGATGCCAAGCAATAGGTGCAATGGCTCGTAATGCTATCTAAGTCCTTTAGAATCGCAGTTGTTGACTAAGGAACCGACCAAGGATGTAGGCAGACCCAAAGCAGGATCAAGTCCTGAGAGATCCTAGTCTGAGCTCATTCCGGCCACCTCATAGGTGATCTCATATCCTGGGGCCTCAGAGTGACATGGGACCTAATGAAGGCATCATTTGGAGCTTAGCGAAGGAGGTTATATTGAACTTGCGTCTGTTCCATCAGACATGTGCGTATAATGGGTGTGAGAGTATTCCCCTTATAATTACCGTGTAGATCCAAAAGAAAAACGATATTGACCAGAATAGCTTGCTATTTTTCTTGCTTCTTTAGAAATCGAGATGCCGAAGTCTCTTAGTACGTGCTGGGTCAGCGCTGCCTGAGCCTTATGATAGTCAAGAAACATGAACCGGCATTATAATCTGCATAAGTTTCGAGTCGTATAGAGCACCGAGCAGAGAGTCGACCACTATTCACTATAACAACGGGGACAAAACACCATCAAAACTGCAGACATGACACAGTAGTCGAGTTATAGCTAAAGTCCTGTGCACCAGTGTTTCATCTGCACCATGTTATCAGTTTTTGCATCATCAAAGGCCTTATCGATATCGACGAAAATCCCCTGTCTTTTTTATTTCAATAAAGTTTTAATGCGAAGGATCCTCTTTACCGATCTTGACGATGTAAGTCACGTCCATTATACGCGCCAGCCGCGCCGGAAGGTTTTTAACAACCTTCTCTAGCATAGGGTTTTCACAAGCGACGTAAAACTTAATAACTTTTTATGAGCTGTTAATGTCACAACGTTTTATCATGGTGACGATCAAGAGCGAGCAGCTTTTGGAAGTAATAAAAATTACTGCAGAAATGTTGAGTTCATCATCGCAACTTTAAGAGCGCTTTTTCCAATTTTGGGCCGTATTATTCGTCCCGCCAGACAGGCTGTCGATATTGAATATTCCTCTGCCAGTAAAATAACGCATTGGTGGAGGTACCAAAAATATCGCAGTAATAAGTGCTTCAGTTAAAATGAGCTAAATCAGTCCACTCCATGATGAATGAGAAAGCTCTGAGTCAATGTTGTTGCGAATTTTGTGTAAAGGTTTTGCCCTATATCCTTACAGGATCAAATTAATTCAAGAAGTGAGGCTCCCTTGATCATCTGAAGTGTCGAAACTTCTCCGATTTGGCTTCGAAAAAGTTTGAAGAAAATTCAAAATTTCACCGAATTTTAAAGACGAAACTCATTTAGGATTAAGGGGTTGGCCAATAAGTAAAATATACATCATTGGACAGCAACAAACCTACATCTACTTCAAGAAATTTTTGCATGGAGGGATAATTAGACCGTATTCTTTCCTGGATGAAAATTATCGGCAGGTTACGGTCAGTCGGGTTCGCTCTCACGCCTCGTTTGAAAGCAATTTTTGGCCCGACTTGGAGAGAAATTGGGGGAATTGAAGCCGAAGTTCAAGGTTACTGTCAAATAGCCACCTTGGGTTCGTGTGATTCAACGCCGTCAGATATGCCATCACGTCAGAAGAGCCCAGGAAAAACACGACCGTGAAATTGCCAACGTTCGAGCAAGTATGTGTGAAAGAGTAATGGAAACTTAGCCCCAAAGATCCGATAGCGGCAATTTTGTGCGCGGTGTTCGTATGTACTTAATATACTTAAATATGACATATGTACTAGGCTTGGAAGAAATTTTAGTCCGATCTCTCAATTATTCTGTTCTTTATTTTAATACAATATTGTTATGTCCTTATTGGAAAATTAAGTAGATTCAACAGTGAACTGATGTCAATCTGATTTCCCAGGAAATTAATCTGAAGCAGAAGACTTAAAGTTTTTTTTTCGGTGACTCGATATTGATACCGTCGGATTATTTGAATGCATTTAGATTTATCGGTCCGCCACTTTGGGGGGCAACTTGCTAATCAAGCTCAATGATCTGGTCGATAAAAATCACTTTTGGATTATGAATCCTTCAACTTCGATCGGTGTATGTTCCAGTGGTCTTCAGAGTTCTACTTGAGTGATTTATTCAGAAGATTCTTAGCTTCCCTGTATATACATTGGAGCTCGTAATGTCATCAGGGAATCGTTCCAATTTTCGAACAAAGTCCTCAAACATTTGAGTTGGCTTGAGCTTAGGTGGTGGGCCTGACAAGGTAGCTACATGTGAGACCCATGAGTAAGTGCTGGTCTTAATGATTAAAGATCAAGCCAATTACTTTCCTGAGTTTCACTTTAACAAAAATTGGTTGGTGATGAGGTCGGATGATAAAATGAACTCAAAGGAGCAGTCTTCTTGTGAGTCAAAAGTAGTATCGCACCAGATGATCACATTACTCAATGAGTTCAGACAAGGTTTTAGGTGGTGCTCAATAACGAGTAATAAGATCAAACACGTAGACACAACGAAGTTCTCTAGCCAGTCGTGCGCTGTAGCTTACTTTTGCGGCAACCAGATCTTGGTCACAAGTTTGGTTGTTATGGCATATCCGATTGCTCACCATAAAGAAAGGTGCCATCAGGTATACGTCCAAGACCACAGAGGGATTTATTCTAAACCCATAATTCCGGGATATACGCAAAAAGTTTTAAGCTCCAGTGACATGAGCGAACCTACCCTCGATAATATAAGCTTAACACGCATTAAAGCCCCCACAAAACAAGGACTATCGCCTCAACGATGATTTTTGTGATGTGACACAAAATGTTCTATCAACATTTAATGCAAGGCTGGATAAGAAAGATAGGTTTGAACTAGTCACAGGAAACCGTAGTCTATAATATGTATAACTCGTCAAAAAAATTATTCAGGCTACTATGACCGCTCTAAATCTTCGAGCATTCGAGATCACAGAGCGAACATCAAATGTGTCAAAGCCTCCATTCCTCTCAAGCTCTCTTGAGACCCGGTGCACTAACCACCAGAATAGAAAAGAAACTTTCTCAAAGGTATTTGGGGTTTCAAGCCACACTTACGAGAAATAGAAAACAAGGTGAGATCAGCTCGCCAGGAGCCATGCTACAATTCCAAGCCTTCTACCTTGAATTTTGCAAACTTTCACCTGGGTCTCTGGAACCACAGTAATTAGGGTTGTAAGACCAGTAGCTATGAGGTCAGAATCATATACTCTATAACACAGCCAAGTTTCAGACTCATAGTTACTCGGCAAGTTTGGTTTGATATATGCGTACGGACGAACAGACGGACAGACAAAAAAGCCTTTGTATAAGTCTTCCCTACGCCAGCTTTGCAAGATAGAAGACTAAAAGGAAAAGCATAGATTTTTTGAGAGGGAAGACGAGGGAGCATGAGAGAAACTTGATCGAGCGGATGGACCTGCTATCGCATGAAATGTGAATGTGGAACAAATTCTCCATGGCTTGAAAGGTTGCTACTCAGGGCAATGTTGAAACTAGTCTAAAGAAAAAGCGTATATTTATGCTGAAAAAATTGTTTCATCTTTCTGCTTTTGGAATTGTCAACGCTGAAATATGAACTAAAACCTTATGAAAACAGATCTTTACACCAGTATTCGCCGACAACACAATTGCAGGCCTTTCTTTGAGAGAACTTTTCTGCTCCTAACAAATCAGGCCCTTGTGTCGAGCCCAGATTCTACATGAGCAGAGGCCCCATTTACGAGACTGACTACCTGATGGGTAGTACTGCCTTAGAAGGTGGATTTTTTGCACCGTGCTTCTGATCTAAGCTGAAGTTTGCTGTAAAGAAGAGAATTACAAATATGCCATCGGAATGCTCAGCTTGAATCTTGGGATCACGCGTTGCACAGGCAAGGTTTAAGCGGCGAGGGTCATGCCTTGTTTATTGTCCCCTTTCTTATAGTGACCGTCTCAGAGTGGACGACAATCTTCTTGTAAAATGGCTGCTTTACTCGGCTCTTTATCGGTTCTTTGACTCGACTCTTGGTGGTGTACCTCCGGCTCGAACTAAGACCTTCACAAAGTCTTCCCCTTCAAACTTAATAAAGGCATCGTATATGGGGTGGGGTCCGACATCAAGAAAGATCTATTTCAGATCTGATTTCACTTGCCGGGGTTTCATAACTCATATGGAAGAGTGGTTTGTAGATTCCGATAGCCAATTCCATTCTTATTGCCATTAGATCTTTATTAAACGACTGAAGGCAAAAGAACTAATGAAAACCAAGTTATCTACATCATTATTCCATGGCAACGATGTTATACAAATTGTATTGCTGTAGGATATGAAAAGTGAAACTCAGCTGAACCGCCTATTCCGTGTTTTTATATTTAATACACCGCACGTTCAGAGAAAAAGGACTTTACTAACAACCCATGGGACTTGACATTGGGTCCTTGACACCAGCATGACAAACAGTAAACACACAAAATAGTCCAAAATATATGTAAATTGATACCAAAATTCATCCGTCGAACGTTGTACACTTCCTTTCTCATATTTTGCTTTACCCCAGAAAGGACTCGTGACCTAAGGGAATACATGTATTTAATTAAAAGGCCCAAGGACACAAAAAAATTAAAATAGCAGAACAACAAGCATTTCGTTGTCATATGTGTTTTTCGTGTTTTTGTTTCTTTTTTTTTGTGGAAGGGGACCTCGCCAGGGATACAGGATATAATCAACACAATCCAATTTTTTTCCTGACCTTATGTCAGCCCTTTACGAAAATTGCAATCAAACTTTCATCCAAACTTGCCGCGAGCAATTTGCTGGAAATTGTTGCATTTTCCCCGCATACTATTTAAATGTTACTCCTTTGTAAACACTAAAGAAATAACTTTGCTCCCTGAGGCCATAAAACTGAGAACAACATATGGTAGATGGCGAAGCATTAACTTGCAAACATACCCATAAGCATCTGCTTGTTCATCTATGTTCCGCGTCGTTGCTGCATACATAATGGTGAATGAGATATGCTTGTTCGGAATGGCTTATGAGGAGCTTATGATGCCAGAAACGTGCTACAGGAAAGAGAACTTGAAATATGTATGTGGCGATTTGGCATTGGATACTGTCAATATGTCATTGTAAGTTTCTTTTTTTTTAAATGGGAAGACCATGTGCAGAACATCCCCTCTGCATTTGAATTTCATAGCTCTACGTGTTATCAAACGGAATTTTAAAGCCTAGTGGAGACATGAAACATGGAAAAAACAAACAAACTTCTTTCACTACCCATTGGTAGTATATGTGGTACGAGTATGATAACAAGGTCAAGTTTAATTGAACGACAGGGAGCGCAGATTGAGCAAATGAAACTGCCACAAGCGGGTAAGTCAGATAATTGTATGAAAAGGAATTACTGGGTTAACTGCTTTCCTCCTTGTTATCCAACAAGGCGTGTCATTTAAGATCAAGATCGTGCAACAACGCAAGCCACTCACTGAACGGGTCGAACCAGCGTCATTTTCGAAAAAATACGGTCTACACCTAGGTTTTTCTCTTGGATTTTTGGTGCCACAGATGCGACAATTTTGTTATTTTAAGAATTACGAGTATGATGTTGTTAATTCATTTCCAGAACCCACTCATCGAAAGCACGGCTTTGTGGGTGGTCTGTTGTTTTAAATTCTTGCGCCAACTGGACTCGGCCAAAATCTTTATATATATAAAATGCGGTGCAAAATAGTTGGGAATAGGGCTTGATGATCATTTATGACATCTAGATTTTCAGTCACAAACTCAGCTATGACGGCTGGCTGTAAAGTCAACCTCGCCCGACAAATACGTGCTGGAGTTCTCACTTCTAAATCCTTAGTTCACTATAGTGTATATTAGCCGGACCAATGATCACACAGAGTGATCATTTTATTCACAAAATTAGTTGTATATCCATGAAATTTTGTACAACGTTATAGTCACTCAATTATAAAATTATTCAATTAAGTCTCCATTAACGGCTAAAACCTGCTCAATCCTGGAAATGATTGTATGC
The DNA here is from genome assembly GCA_958301585.1 of Merodon equestris. Taxonomy (NCBI): domain Eukaryota; kingdom Metazoa; phylum Arthropoda; class Insecta; order Diptera; family Syrphidae; genus Merodon; species Merodon equestris. Next base: position 185,342,431 of record OY284413.1, on the reverse strand, counting down.
CCAAATCAAATGCTTTTTATACATATTGATTATGCTGGAAGCACAGCATCCTTCAGTGAAGGAATAGTGTTATGAGGATGTTTATTGGTCTCACACTCAAATATGTCCTATATACATATAATAATCCAGGAGGCCCTAATAGGCCGTGTCGCCATCGCTTAATGAAAGGAACAGAGTCCTGCTGTAATATGTGTGGCTTGTCTCCGCGTACGCTATCAATCCAGGGTTTCACAACGTTTTCCCGATCTTCATCGATGTACAATAGAAAGAAGCATTACGAAAGTTCTTGAGAAAAGAAATGAGGTGGCATAACATGTCCATGACTGTAGCTGGAAATTTTGAGTGTACAATATGGAGAATCTCTGTAGGATCTGCACATCTATCATTATTGTGATTGTTTTTTCGATCTTGACCTTCAGAGTGGTTAAGCATTTTCAAAAGATTGTTCTCTGTTCCCGAGCTTGTGCTAACAAAAACTGTCCTCTGCGAATCACCTAAGACTTATAACGAAGGTATTCGTGGACAACTTGACGGATTAGACCCTCCGAAACTTTGTGGCCCCTCGCATTGGCTTTCATTGACTTCAAAGGGTTTTCATCAATGATCACTTGGAATTGTTGAATAAATTGCGTGGTTCTAAGAGTTTCTAAGCGTTCCTCCTGTTTTTGAGGCTTTACAACATATTCTGTATCGTAAGCATACACGACGACCCTTATGTTCAAACGAGTGGGCGCCTTTCAGAAAATTTAATGTTTCTAAATCAGACTGTTTCGCACATATAGCGGCGATAACAGCATGTCTTTTATTTCTTGCGTTAGGTTATAGTCCTCCATTGATGATAAAAAACACAAACAACAAAGAAACCTCGAGAGTTAATAACACCTAATACATGTCCGCAAATAGCATACACACAGGAGTAGAGCAGATATTGTGATTTTTCCTAACTAAGATTTAAATCTATATTTGGAACACCGCACCTCAATATATGTAATTTAGAAAAGCCCACACTAACTAGTAGTTAATGCGCGATTACATTGTTCTTGATGCCTCTCTGCCCCAGTACCGACAAGATTTTGATTTTGTTTGTTCAACGCAAAATTGTCCACCCCTCAAATATTTTCCTGATATTAAATAGTATATGGATTGTTATTAAATTGCGTCTTGTTATTAAATTACAACCCTTCGAGATTGATTCCGTTGAAAGGTCATACGAACAATGTATTTTTAATTGCTTTCAATTGATTCTGGTTCTTGATCTGTGGCATTATTTTTGAAAAAAGTTATGAGCTATTTAGCCAGTTCGGAAAGCGCGCCAAGCAACATCTATTTTGAATGAAACTGTGTTTCATTTCCGCACTGTGGATCTTCTTTTTTACAAGTTCAGTCGATTTATTTGTAAGCAAAAGGCCGATAAACCTGATCACTGATTGCAATTTTGTCGTGAAGATAAAAATTATGCCATTTCAGTCAGCTAACCGAACCTTACATACAGATATTACAGAGTCTTTTAGTTTTTTTTCTTTAATAGCAACATTTACAAGCTTGAAAACTAAGTCTTTTTACCTAATGTTCCATAATGTGAATAAGAATGATTCATTTTATTTTCCAGAAATGCGAATTGACTGATTCGTATCCTCCCCAATACTACATGTCACAGTAAGAACAGTTTTTGATCTTTTGAACATTTTGTTAGACCGTTCTTATTATATCACTGACCTAACAGTCCATGAGGAACTAGAAACAAAACTACTCTCAGTCACCTATCTCATTTTATCCATAAATGGATCCCAATGGTGTTTTTTTCTTGAACAGTTATACTACAGGGGTTTTGTCAGTACTCGGCTGAAGGAAAACACCGCGAAATAGAGTTTCGATGACTTGCTTCCGGAATTCGAACCCCATGTCATTCGTACCAAAAGGCAGCACACCAACCTCTCACCAACGACAACTTGTTAGACCGCTCCTTGTAAGGATTTATTTACGTAGAAAAATTGCATGCTTTCCCAGTGTAAATTGGCTATTAACTACTCGTATATAACTGGTTTTGGTTGGAAAAAGTGTTGTCAAACTGAAACAAACTAACTGTCACTGAATGTACTACATAGTTATTGTCAAACCACGTCACTGACACCATCGGACATTCATGCATGTCGAAGCTGACGTGAGAAACGAAGAACGTGGAAGACCGGGGAACAATTTTCAGCATATCGAACTGCAAACATTGTAGGATAAGGTGACGCTCAAACACAACAACAACCCCCGTTTCGTAACACGAAAAGCCGTCTCCATATATGTATGTATGTATGTATCTGAAAGCCATGAGAAAGTACGTAAGACGGGAATTGGGTTTCACATGGATTGAAACAGTTCCTTCTCCAAGAAATTCTGACTGACTAAGAAAAGTAGATATATTTTGAGAAAACTAAACGCAAAGATGGTTTCCAGCGAAATCATCAACAATGACCAAAATCACTTTTGTCGGAAGACAGCGGTTTGCGTTTGGTGGAATCAGAATGGGGTGATCTATTATAGGCTAGTAAAACTTGCCGAAACCATTAATATGAAAGTGATTTTGCTTTATGGTTGAGTGACTGAGACGTTTAGTTAGGAAATAATTTCGGATACGGCTTGTTCAACAGACTTGACTCTGCCCGATTACTACTTACAGTATTTGCAACAAGCGGACAAGCACTTGCTGAGGTATAAAACTGTTTTTGTTTTGTTTATTTGTTTTTTTCTTTTCTTTTTCTTTTTTTATTCGTATGTACAAGAAAAAAGTTTACAATTTAGCGTACAATTTTTTCATGCAGTAGCTCCTACAGAATAGGTAGTGACATCTACGAGTATATTAAGAAAAAATAGAGATGATGCCACGTTTTAGTAATTTTTACTTTGGATGAGGTGTACAAAGTTCAAAAATCGGTGAAAAAAATCTTTGAAAAAAAAATGTAGCAGAGGAAGAGTTTTGAGGGTCCCGAATAGATTCATTGTGCGAAGTGATCATTGAGAACTACAAATATTTCGTATTGCAGATTTTTGGGATACAATTAATTGCTGCAGTTTACTAAGATAAGCGCTACCCCAGCTATATAGACCATATTGCAATCTCGATTGGACTAAACAATGACATACCCTGACCATAATATTAAGAGGGAAAACTTTCTAAAGCGAAGAAGACAGTGAGTAGTGGAAAGAAGAAATTTTGGACCAGTTTAAATTTTTACCTATGGTAATACTTAAAATGATCAACACCTTCAATTATGAAGTAGTCATTACTGCAGTCAGCATTTCAATTGAAAGTTTGACCACTTTGGAATCTGCATTGGTTATTTAGCAAGTCATGGCGCGCACAGTCAGGATAAACTGAAACTCGTCAGTCAAACTGAAAAATGTCAATTTAGTTTTACTACTAACAACAAGTCTGCAACTGGCAAACTAACATCTAAGTAAGAAAACGTCATGGTTTATGTCAGCGATTAAATCTAACGGACTGTCTGAACAAAAACCATTTCCAATGTCGTCAACAAAGGCTTTAATTTTACACAAGAAGAGAAAAAAACGAATTTATATATTGTATATCAGCAATAAAATCGGGTCAAGAACAGAACCTTCAGGCACTCCGAAGTTACTGGTTTTTGAACTGCTTATATTACTTCCAATTTTTATGTACTGCACTCTATTTAATCATACCATTTGTATAAAAGTCTTCTGAATCCGACCTTATATACAACAGAATAGAGGAAAAGTCCTACAGAGAATCCTCAGTAGAGAGGCTAATCCCAAAACCAAATTGCATGGGACTAAAAAAATCTATATGTTCCAGATAGGCTAAAATCCTGTTTTAGTTATTTTTTCAAAAACTTTTGAAATTGAAGACCGTAGTTAGATAGGTCTAGAATTCTGTTTGTCTGTCCTGTTGCCCTTCTTAAACAAGGGAATCACTACAGCGCATTTAAGTTCCGAGGGAAAAGTTCCAGACATAATGATAAAATTTAGAAGTTAAGGTAAAATATCTACTAAATGTGGCCAAATATTTGTTTTAGAACCAAATCCGAAATATCATCATAACCATGAAAAGAGAACGAGTTATCTAGGGTTTAAGGCGAAACTACGATTTTTTTATTTTAAAGTAAAATTAGGTGAGCTTATGTAAGGTTTTATAATTCTAAGAAATTCAACATAAGCTAAAGAGGCATTTTGTTCAGCATAAACACTATCCCAAAATTCTTAACGTAACCTATTGTTCAAATCACGTAAGTATTAGTAGTAGATTTATTAAATATTTTCATTTCATCGTACAATTATTGAATTTTACAAAAATCTTTATAGCATGCCATTGCCATCTGCCAGATTGCCAACTATAATAAATAATATAAAATAAGTAAATTGTATAGAGCTTACTTTAAATTTTAAATTTCTGTTTGTAATGTAAGGATTTATAACTCTACTGATTAAGTATTTTAGATAAATACATGATTAGTTTTTAAAAATCTTCTTTTTGTATTCTTTCTCTATATTTCACGGAAATTTTGCAACTCTCGTAAGGACGAGAAACATCCATCACATTCAGTTGCATAAGGACTTGACCCTCCGATGAGAAATCGTTCGATCTCGTTTCTCTTAGCGTTAGGCACTTTCCAATGAAGTGAATGGTATCTTCTCTTTCTCCTAAGTTGCATATAGTACTGCACTCCAAAGGCAAATCAGGTCTATGTGGGATATAATTTAGATTAGGTAATTCACTCCGCAGCCTCACCATTGTTGAACACTGTTTGCATCTTTAAAGTAGGTCTTGTCTAGCAAGTTATGATTCAGTCTACCGTAGATTGTTCTGTACAGCGAACCGGTTGCCTCAGCTATGTACATATTCTGATCTGCATTACTCGTCTATCTTTGCTATTATTTCATAGAGATTTCTTTTACTGTTGGTTGCATGTCCAATGTTGATGTTCAAACTCATATTGCATCCGTGCGCCAGCTACAACCATTCACAGTACCAGTTGTTTTTGTCTTGAATAGTTTGAGAACATATCGTGCATATTGATAATTTTTATCAGGTAATCTGCTTGCAGCTTAAGCGTTTTGATGAACAGCGGTGACACACCCGTCTCTAACATGATAACGTAGTTTGGAGTGTTTGGTGGTAGATGGAATATGTTTTTAACGAAATGCCTCAAAAGTTGTTCAACTGCGTCAAACTTTATACACCCCCAAGCCTGTGATCCATATAATAGAATGGTCTCCGAAACTGCTTCAAATACCTTATATTTGCTCTTATGTGCTATGTATTTGTTCACGAAACAACTTCGCCATGCAACATTTATTGCGGTTTTTGCCTTCTGCAACTTTTCTTTGAAATGCTTCACCATACTCAAGTTCTTGCAAAAATAAATACCCAGATATTTGTATTCACTGACAATTTCTATATTTAGTCCGTTGAAATTCCACCTTTGATTCGGAGCAGTTCTTCCGCCACCTCTTCTAAATATCATGATTTTAGACTTCTCGATGTTGACTATGAGGTTCCATAGTCGGCAGTAGTCATACACCCTGTCGATCATTAGTTGCAGAGTTTCGGGGGAATATGCTAACAAGACTACATCATCGGCAAAGAGTCTTTATGCGCGCTCACGTAAAGTCCGGGAAGATAATCAAACAAATCGTCTATAAAGAGAGCGAATGAAGCTGGGCTCAACGAACATCCCTGTCTTACACCAGATAAAATTTCGAACCATTCGGAAAGTTCAGCTCCATTCCATACTGTAACTTGTGTTTCTTTATACAACTCTTCTAGAACTCATCCAAATTTCAGTGATAAGCCCAAACCATATAATTTATAAAATAATGCTTTTCGGTATATCGTATCAAAAGCAGCCTTGAAGTCGATAAAAAATACGTACAGTTTTTTTCTTCGTGAAATAAAGTCCTCAGCTAGCCTTCTTAAAATGATAATGTTGTCTACTGTCGAATACCTAGCTCTGAAACCAGCTTGAAACTCCTTTAATACGTTTTGAGAATCGATCCATGTTGTGAGACAATTTTGTAGCACTGTTGTAAACATTTTATAAGTGGTATTTTGAAAGGAAATTCCTCGATAGTTTAAAGGATCCGCCGCATTGCCTTTTTTGTATATCTGGAATATGATCGACTCATGGAACTCCTTTGGGGTATAAAAGTGCTATAAAGTGTTACCAAGCTCTATCTCAGGTTATCCGTTCCGTATTTATAAAATTCGACTGGTAAATTTTATGAAAATTGGCTTGAGATGAAACGTCAGGTTTTCTACACTTATTTTCGAAAAAGATTCCCGTCATACATTAATCTGTTATACTAAGGTCCAAGTTAATACCAGAAAGGAAGCCCACAAAAATATTCTCAAGGCGAGAAACAACATGGTCGAGACAGTTGCCTGAACTTGGTCTAGTAGGTTCAAAAACAAAAGCTAGAAATCCATATTCAGCCATGGATTTGAAGTAATAACTGCTTTGTCTCAAAAGAGCAACATTTTTTTTCCTTTGCATGGCATTCACAAATTCTCAAACAAATGGGAGAAAACCTAAATCTAAACTCATAACGTAGATTTTCAAAATATGTTCGTTTTCGCGAAATGCAATGCTCTAAATATCACTAAAAAAATTGTTCTCGAGGCCTATCTTGCTGTGCTCGCTAGGACTATCTTTTCCAGATCATTCTTAAATTGCTGGTCCTTCCATATTTCAAATACAGTCTTTTATACAGGATGGGCTATTTCAACCGTAAAACCATAACTTCTATTTCTGTTTTCAGATCAGCATATGAGAAGCCACATTCGAAGCATCAATCGAAGCAAATTTATGACATGGAACAGAGCTTCACGTTCAAAAGATGCTCTCAAATATAAAAAAAGAACGTGCCTATCGCACAAGATATCGAGTGAACAAAACGCCTACAGGTCACACGGTGTGACTCACACCATAAGGCATTTGCATTAAAATCTTGATAATGCCAGTCGCCAAACATACTCGTAGTTGATGTCGTTCGAGGCGGTCTAATGGAAACATTGGGTTAAGCTAGCGATGGGAGATCACCAACAAGATCGAATTGTTGCCTTTTCGATGCATAATTCGTAATGATTTGAAGTTATTCCCATACGAAAGGTAATTAGCATATCGACCTTTAAAGATCAATAAACCACGTCGCTTGTACATATTATGCGAAGTTTGTCGTAAACCGGGCTCAAACCAAGGTTAGTTTGGGATAATAATGATCATGACCGTTGGGCTTAATTTTTTTTACTATGGGACCGTGAGGAAACAAAATTGTCGGTTCAACGTCAATGTAAATCTTCAACTAATTCACGAGAAACCTGTCCACACCCAACGCTTGAATGTGTGGATTGGAGAGCGTTACTCATGATAAAGGATTTTTTATGTCCATTTTTGACTGATGAGGCCATGTTCAATACAGCTTTTGGTTGTACAAAACAAAACGTGGCCTCAGATCACACATCCCATGCTACAATCGCTTTATTCCCTATTTTCTTCCTCGATCGCCTTATTTAAAACAGAAGTTTACGTCGCCAAGCGTTGAGAAAAATATCCGAAAGGAAGTCCCATCCTTTAGTAAGATCTTTGAGATATTATTCATGGCTTTCTTCGTCAAATTTCAAGACGTCCCGAAAGGAATAATTATTTAAGCACTTCTATAGGAAGACATTTATCAGCTTCCCAAAGCGCTGCCTCTTCTTCTGAATAGATTTAAATAACCCCAAAGACATAAAATAAATAACTTACTTGCTGATAAAGCATAAAAATAAATAAAAGAAAAAATGCTAAAAACTTTGTCATTCCATTTTGAGAAAAAAAGTCGAAGTTCCCAAGCCTATTATGCATAATCTCCTCTGTTGCCTTGGCTAAATGGGAAACTTTTTCTCCATCTCTCTGTATTCGATTGCAAGTTCGCGTCGAGTAGGTGACGACAAGGACACTGTTACTGGGAAACTGAATGTTTTCCTTGCGACCGAACTGGGTTGAAGGGAAAATATCAATGGGAAAAGTCATTTTTTTAGCGACGGGTAAAGAAAAAATAAAAATAATTCAATTCAGTCCGAGAATACATTACTAGCAATGAACTTAACTTCACTTAGTCTTTTGCCTTTCCCTATTTTCCCTAGCCGGAGATGGATTCCTTTGATTTCATGATTTGTCCTGCTGATACCAGTACTTTATTATATGCCAACAAAGCATCTAGTCCCCGGTACTGGAAAACAAGTATTGTAAATCCGAAAAGTACACAATATCTTCTGTGTCCACAATTGTCCATTGCCAGGATAATATTGCCCCTTCTGCCCTTCTGGCCTGCATGAGAGATGATCATAGTACGAAAGTAAACAAGGAGAAAATAAGCGACTTATACTGGTCACGATAGTCAAGATATGGTATTGTACATACATATTGCCATAATCCCGGCCGGGAGGCAGATGCTACTATCACAGTATTTTTATAGCAACGTACGAGTATACTGATTTCTTAAAAATTTATTAATGCTTCCACTCCATTGTGATTCTGGAGTTTTCATGTCGCAAACCGCCAACTTGCACTTTGTTTCCATGTTGGGTAAGTACATCAACTCCGATAAGGCAGACGAGCTCAAGAGGGTGAAAGACTCGAGCATAAATTAAATTTTCTTCTTAAGGGTTGTTTCCTTTAAATGTTATTATTAAACAAGTTTCAGAAGGATTTCGAGTCCTTTATGTGGAAGAGGGTTAAACTCATTAAAAGAAAAAAGTAAGGACAGAAAAAAAAAAAGATTAAGTTGAAGCTCCTTTGATGTAGCTTGATAAGAGGCATTTGCCCTAATGTGTACTCTGTAGATTGGTAAACCTTTTTGGCATGTGGAGTATGAAGTTTGTTTTTTTTTTTTGTTTTGAAAATTAGATACCAAATGAAATGGGTTGACAAAAGGTATAATACCTCTCAACGACTTTTTTCTTAGGTACAGACCGAACTGAGGAATTTCGAATGAAATTTGAGTTGATAATTTCGTATTGGATTAGTGTGCTTAGGATGGCCCGTGATCAAGCATGGGAATATGAAGAATTAATTAAGATGTCCAAACGTCTTATCGAGATAAAAGCAAGAGATCTATGGGGACTTTAATGAAAACTGGTAACTTTGTATTGCTGTTGAATCTAACTTTTGTAACTATTTAAGAGACGGGAACAATTCCAAGAATATGAAGGTAAGCTGGTCAGTATGACAGGAGGCTTAGGGGTCGGGTTTATTCCTTTTAAAATTCAATTGAATTAGTATCTTCAGGGAATACCATTTTTGATTTTTTTTCTTGCATTCTAAGTCTTTTGAACTGGAACGCAGTTGAACCTCACAAATAACTTGAGCACTTGGCTCACGTCAATAAAGACCGTTTTGCTTAATAACATTAGCGCTTCACTGCAATGTGATTTTTACTTGCGGTGCAAGTTGTTATGTCATTGCCTTCTTCAATCGATGATGGACCAGATGTAATCGGAATTCTTGCAAATGTCACATAACCACGTCAGCACTGGCTATATTTTTTTCACTGCACATGACTTGTTAAGAAGAATCTTTCATGGCTTGTAAAGGGTGGTCCAACCATAATGCGCGATGTTAATTCTGAGTCACACCTTGATGTCAAGTTTTTTTGCCCAACTTAATTTGACATTTCTTTGTTTCAGTGTTTGACAAATTCAACCATGGAGAGGTACACAATTGAGCAACGCGAAAATAGGCGTTCAAATCAAAATGCATTTCGTGTACTTCGTGATTTTTTTGGTCAGCATAATCGACCAAATGTGTCCACAATCGGTAGAATTGTGCGCAAATTTCAGCAAACCAGGTCTGTAGGAAATGCGAAAACACCTATGAATGCTCGGCCAGTTCGTTCTGCGGAAAACATTGCTCTTGTTCGCGATAGTGTGGCAGATGAGCCGTCAACCTCGACTCGTCGTCGTGCCCAACAATTGAACATCTCACGAACATCACTGATGCGAATTTTGAATAAAGATTTCAATTTACACGCTTACAAGGTTCAATTGACTCAAGAGCTGAAGCCTACTGATCATTTCAAGCTTCGTCAATACGCCGAATGGTTGGTTGAACAGACAGAAGTGAATGGTGACTTTACAAAGAAAATCATCTTTAACGACGAGGCACACTTTCACCTCAGTGGATTCGTTAACAAGTAGAATTGCCGCATTGGGGCAAATGAGAATCTATGAGTGATTGCTGAAAAGCCGATGCATCCACAAAGAGTGACTGTTTGGTGCGGTTTATAGGCTGGCGGCGTCATTGGGCCGTACTTCTTCGAAAATGAGGTCGGCCAAGCAGTTACCGTGAATAGTGTTCGCTATCGCGAGATGATAACGGACTTTTTGTGGCCAGAAATTGAGGATATGGATATTTTTTTTTTTTTGTTATTCATTTTTGTTTTTATTATTTTGTAGAACACACTTATCTTAGACAAAAATGCTTAAAACTAGCTTAAACAACAACTGATATAAAATACCTTACTGGCCCTGTACGGACACTCTAAAGCAAATAGAACTACTTAAGGCTATGCCTTTCGGCCTTACGATTAATTTGTAATAATTAAAACAATTAAAATAAATAAACAATTTAGGCCAAGAAAAGTGATATTTTAAAAAAAACTTAGCATCAGATCCTCTTTTTTTTTTATAAAGAAACTTATAACTAAGAATTACGTAACCCTACCTTAACTAAAATATATATATATATACATATATATAGATCTTTTTTTGTTTTCATTATTGTTTTGTATTTTTTTTTTTTTTTTTTTTTTAATTAAAGCTAAAACTAAACTAAACCTACGTGCCACCCTGGTCTGCCGTAGCATGCTCTTAACTACTCTAATCTCTTCTAACCTACCCTAGTCTATGTAAGGCTGCCATTGGCATGTGGCAGGCTTTGCCTTAAAGAGGCCGACCTATTAAAATTAACCACTGACGCAGATCGCTCCAGCCACCAGAAGCGTTGATGCTGTCGGACGACGTCTCTCCGATCTAGGCGTGACACCGATTTACTAAACTTGAGGTGCTCGGGCTCACGGAGCGCAACATCACGTTCATAGAGAAGTCGTCGCTCCACGGACTTACGTGCCACGTGGAAGATTAACGGGATCGCCAATTCATCCTGGATCAACCCACATTGGTCTAAATAGAGGAATGCTTCTGGAGGGACAAAGCCGCTAAGGCGCACTTTCTCGTGGTACATGTAGTTAGGGAAGTAAGCCCCGGAGATCAGATTATTAACCGAAGTCATTGCCCTCGAAACGTGACCTCGGATCAGTTTTATTAGAAAATTATCCACCCGTACAATCCTGGCCCTATTGTATAGGACCTCATTCGAGTAAAATTTCGTGTACCCAGATTCAGGTGTTCTATGTAATCCGAGACAAGTTCTGAGACATTGTCTCTCAAACACCCGAATCCTTTCCATTAAGCTGGCTCTCACATTGAACCACACGGGACATCAATATGCAATCATTTGCCTGATTAAGGCCGTGTAGCAGATTACCTTCACCCTGGAATCAAGTTCCTGGGCGATATGTGCTTCCAACAGGATGGTGCCACTTGCCTCACAGCCAACGAAACAATGGGTCTTTTGCGCGAGAAATTCAATGGCCGTGTTATCTCACGTCGTGGCGATGTTAATTGGCCGCCACGATCATGTGATTTGACACCGTTGGATTTCTTTCTCTGGGGATATTTAAAAGAAAAAGTGTACGTCAATAAGCCAAGAACAATTCAAAAGCTAAAAGATGAGATAATTCGGCACATTAACGACATTGAACCTCAATTATGTCTCAGAGTCATTGAAAATATGGACCATCGGACAGAGATATGCCACCGAAGCCGTGGCGAGCATTTGGCCGATATTTTGTTTCACACATAATTGTCATAAATCCTTCTATCATAATAAAAAATATTAAGATAATTCTCTGAAAACTTTTTGTTTTATTCATTATCATCGTGCGTTTTCGTTGGACCACCCATTTGATCAACCAAAATGAACTAATCGAAGAGAGTTCCACAGGCTGTAATTTAAACTCCAGATGTCACTGTTGTACTCCACTTAATGATACGCCATTGCTGCACCATTAACGAAGCACCTAGATAACTGAATGAAGAAGCACAAATATAATCACTACTCCATTACTGGATGTCAAAACACCACTGCCATCACTGTGCCATAACTAAATTCATGCCTCGGGTATGTAAATACAAGCACAACGACTGTATGGAAATCAATCAAATGTAAGCTTTCTAGCAAAGCAATTATAGGGTTGCGAGGGTAAAAATTCACAAGCCGACTTTTGGTCAGTGCCATCTGCAGGCATGAAAATCCGTTCCTCAAGAACCATCTTCGTCCAGACTTGTGGGGCAACGTAAGGAAGGAGATAAATGAGCTAGAAATTGGATTGAGATCAAATTCCTCTGGTCATAGTTCGTAATCAGAATGAGACGGACACTAGCATCCTTATTGAAATCTGCATAACTCCGCGAGCACCATCTAAGCCCTACATTAGAACACAAGACCTTTAGGCGCCGACGACTACTAGCCTACGGCTGTAGGGTCATCCAATTTGTGTTTCTGGAAGGAAATCCATTACTCAAATTTTAATTTCAATGAATTACTCAGATCTTGTCATTAAAAATGATGTCCAACACCATTAAAAGGGGAACACCCCTCAGGAATTCTTACAGGACTCGATTCTAACAAGGTAACTTTGAATTAATTTTTCGACACATAAACGGCAATAATTCGGCCATGACTTGACGAATATTCATTTTCAAAGGGTCAAGAGTATGCGGGTTGTATGCACAAGGATGATTTTTTTTTAGCCCCCCAAAAAAATTGACGGCGACAAATCTCACGATCGTGTGATCAAACCTCAAAATAATTTATCCAGATTTTTCTTCTTGCAATAAAAATAAAATAAGTCGTGATGTGTGAGATATGACAGCGCCTTATTGAAACCACATGTCTTCCACATCCAGATCTTCGATTTGAGGCCAAAAAATTCGGTTAACATTTGCCCAAATAACTTGCTCGCCATGATATCGATAGATTTGGATCCTCTTTAACATTTTCACTATCGGCAGCCAAATTTGTAACAGAACCAGGCTCTTCGGACTTGTTTTATAATTTTGCATCCAGTTCGTTCAGATGGACGATTATGTCGACCATAATCTGCTCGTAATGCGCGAAACGTGCTTGCAACAGAATCACTATTTTTGTAGTTGGTTTTCACAGTTTGCCTTGTCATTCATCTTAGTTTGGTAAATGTAATCAACTTCAAAGTTTGGATCCACATTTTTTAAAAATGTGTTTTTATCACAGGAGGAGAAGTCCCAAATCTAATAAACAAGTAGGAGAACATTTGTACAAATATGTACATACATACATATATGTATGTTATGTAGAATGTTCCAGCAATCAGATTTGCGGTAATATATTTAAAATATTTAATCTAACTTACTCTTCTTGGGCCAGAAACTTAAAACAATGCCACTTACCTGAAAGTAAAATAAAAAATGCATTAGTAATCAATTACAATTTCACGTTTTCAAATATATTTGAGTCGTTTGAACGTTGTTTCTTTTCGTAAATGTAAAAGAAAATACAAAATTCGAAAAATCGAAAAGACCGAATCTAATAGCAATAGCTTACGTAAATGGTTTCAAGCTTCTGATAACAGGGATATTTGTAACAATTACCCACGAAATTTGGGATTTGATTCCCACAATCCAATGTTGAAGGTGTCACAATCTACCTGGTGACGGAAGCGGGAACTTGAACAAAAAAAAAAAAACCAAAATAGGAATACACACTTCATAAAAGAGAAGAGTAACCTCAGTACGACAGTACGACAGCTCTTAGGACGACGCCTTGAAATAACATCGAAGCGCCTTCACACTAAGAGAGTTTTTTGTAGAACTGAACTAATGATGGAGATATGGCTACCAGAAAAATATAAACAAATATTAGTGTTCGGATCGGGAATCGTCTACTGAAACTGGCAGCTTCCCATCTAGTACCCTTCACCACTAGAAAATTAACAAATTAAGTGAAAATGCCACTTCCAAACTAAATAAAGTAATTCATTGTGGGGCTATCAATAACTCAATAACTATCAATAAATAAATAAAATAAAACAAATGTAAAATAAAAAAACCCAAACTCTTTTTTGTTTTTATTAACCTGCGAAGCCGCATTGCTTTTATACAGGAAGCTGTGCTTATATTACTTTAAACTACTCTCAAGTACTCTCAAGTACTTCTTAAGTATTTTGACATAATACTTAAGTATTTTAGCAGAGAATACTGGTACTTGCCTAAAATCAAGTAGGTACCAGTACCAGGTACTGAAGTACGAGTACAAGTACCTGTTAAAATACTGGTACTTGTACTTGATTTCATACAGCCCTGAGGACGGACTTGATTACGGAGGAATGCAGACAGAATTCTTGAATAACATAGAAAGAGCGTTTGAAGTGATTGAAGAAAAAGTAGCGGAAATTGAAAGAGATCGACAGGAAGATGATCACGAAGATGATGGCCTGGATAATCCACTGGAACTGTTACCTGTTGAAGCTGTGAATGCAATGGAAGATTTCAGAAATACTAAAGATTTGGTATCTGAAGATGATCTGAATGTAGACCAATAAGTACAAGATATGTTAGACTTTATTAGATGAATCTACAACTTGGAGAATATTTGTTAGTGGGACAGGCGGCACGGGAAAAAGTTATTTAATCAATACTATTAAAAACTGGGTTAAGAAGTGAATGAATAAGTTAGTTGCAGTAACTACACCCACTGGTATTGCCGATTTTAATGTAAACGGTCTATCAATACATAGGCTCCTACAGCTGCCTGTAGAGCACGGAAATTGTCCCAAGTATATTTCCTTATCAGGCCAAGTACTAAAAGTGTTAAGATGTGACTTAAAAGATGTAGTACTTTTAATGATTGATGAAGTGTCTATGATTTCTAATATAACATTAATGTACATCCATCTTCGCTTAACAAAAATACATATATTATGATACCGCTGACGCTGACGACGGATGGTTCGGCAAGATTCATATAGTGTTGTTTGGCGATCTGCTCCAACTGTCTCCAGTGAGACAACTGTCGCCGTTCGAAAATTTGAAGTCGTCTGACGTCCTTAAATGTTTAGGGTCCCTTAGTGCTCCAAATTTATAGAAATAACTGTTTTGTTATGATGAATTACCTGTAACTATGAGGCAAAAAAAACGACCAACTTTTCGGCGAAATGTTGAATCGTTTAAGAATGGGTGTAGTAACAAGTCAAGACAGTTGCACTTTATCTAGTCGACTCCTCAAATTAACCGCTAGAAATCAAAACGACCGGCTTAAACAAATCATATCTTATTTTATACTGCTGTCCGATGAGGCAGTATGTTTATTTCGCACTAAAAATATGTGTAACCAGTTTAGTACTACAATGTTGGCAAGTATGGAGCAACCAGAAATTGAATTGAATTCGATATACTGTCCACGGTATTTAAAAAAACGAGCAAATGAAGTACTCAAAAAGAACGAGGATGTCCGTCGGTAACTGCTGGCTTAGAAAATGTCATCACAATAAAAATAGGTGCACGTGTAATGTTGCGAAGAAACATAGATGTCAGTAAGGGACTAGTAAACGGATCCATTGGGAAAATAGAGAAGGAACATTGGGACGTCGACAACAGCAATAGAGCACGTAAAATTACAATACAATTTAAGAATAATTTAATTTACGAACTAGAACGAGTCAAGACCAAGTTTCAGATATTAAGTAATGTATATGTTCACAAGGCTCCGTGCAGGGACGGGTTAAGAATATCCCTGCAGCGATACCTCTCGCTTGTCGTAAAAGGCGACTAAAACAAAGGTAAATAAAACTCACATCTAGGCAATTTATAAAACACCAAGGTGAGCCTAGGGACACATATACCACCATTAAACTGCCCCACAAGTGTACATGCAAATCATTGGGTTGACACGACTGGAGATCACCGGTGTTGTAAGAGTGATCAAACAAAAAAATCTGGAGCATGCCCGTGTCACAAAAAAAAAAAAAAAACGGCAGGCCGAAAAACAATTGGTGCAAACAAATGCAAAAACACCAGCATTTGATTGGCCTCAGCGATGAAGTAATCCCAAAACGGGAAGCCTGCCGCTACTTTCTGAGGTCAAACCGGCGGACCCCACAAGCGGACCAGTAGGATTGCAGTTAAGTGGGAAGGTTATGGTCCTACACTTCTGACCATAACGACGCCGGAAAAAGGAAAAGAAGAAGAAGAAGAAGATATGTTCAGAAGGCCTTAGTCTTGACAGCGCTCTTCTCGACATCGGCTCTTCTATAATTAGTAAAGGGTAGGCTTACGTTGGACTCTCCAGAGTTAAAAACTTAGATGGAGTACATCTTATCAATTTAGATCCAAGTCAAATCAAGGCACAAGAGAGCTCTATTGTAGAGTAAAACCGCCTGCGCACGTTATACCGCACTGACTTGGCCAAATTAGGAATAAACAGAAAACCCGTAAAAAAAAAATTCCGGATACTGAATGGGCAATTCACACGAACATCTCAAAGGTACAAGACAATATAGAAAATAACACAAAAAAAGACAATTATATCTTGTAAACGTAGGTAGATTCGTATATGAAAACTGGCCAAGTCAGAACTTAGGCTTCAGTATATTATCCTATGTTCTAAGAATAAATGCTTTTTTAAGTTGTTATAAAATATTTTATGTTGTTACAAATAAATTTCAGAACTGACCATTGAACTTGGCACCCATTTACGTCTCACTTCTTTTGTCGTTGAAGTCAATAACCAAGGTATATGTATATCATAATATTGAACTTGGCTCTCATTTCACATTTATGTTTTTTATTGGTTAACTTTACTATAGCTAACTTAAGCTAAGAAAAATTGTTTCAATGAAAAACTTAGCATACGAATGGAGAACCGCTTTTATAACTCCTATTCACAAAGAAGGTCCGAAGAGTGATGTTAACAACTACTGCACCATCGCCAAACTCTCAATATATCCAAACTTTTCGAAAGTATCTTGTATGACACTCTAAGTTTCCACTACAAATCTCTAATCTCCTCTTAACAACACGGCTTCCTCAAATGCAGGTCTAGAATCACAAATTGTTAGTCCTTCACCCTCTCACCATTAGGGAATGGGAATGAGGTCGACATCATTTCAACTGATGTCAGTAAAGCTTTCGACAAAATCTCCCACAAACTAATATTCTTCAAACTGTCTTCCCTTGGCTTTGAACCCTGCGTTGAAGTGGATATCTTCTTATTTTAAAAAAAACTGTTACCACAGTGTTGGTTTAAGATCTGCCTTTCCTAGCCTTTTTTTAGCTTCTTCCGGCATTCCCCAAGGCAGTCACCTAGGTCCACTTCGTTTTATTCTTACCATTAACAACATAATGATAGTCATTCCGTGCAGGGACGGATTAAGAATATCCCTGCAGCGATACCTCTCGCTTGTCGTAAAAGGCGACTAAAACAAAGGAAAACAAAAATCACATCTAGGCAATTTAGAAAACACCAAGGTGAGCCTAGGGACACATATACCACCATTAAACTACCCCACAAGTGTACATGCAAATCAGTGGGTTGACACGACTGGAGATCACCGGTGTTGTAAGAGTAAGATCAAACAAAAAAAAATCTGGAGCATGCCCATGTCACAAAAAAAAAAAAAAAAAACAAAGGCAGGCCGGAAAACAATTGGTGCATAAAAATGCAAAAACACCAGCATTTGATTGGCCTCAGCGATGAAGTAATCCCAAACCGGGAAGCCGGCCGCTACTTTCTGAGGTCAAGCCGGCGGACCCCACAAGCGGACCAGTAGGAATGCAGTTAAGTGGGAAGGTTATGGTCCTACACTTCTGACCACAACAACGCCGGAAAAAGGAAAAGAAGAAGAACAACATAATGATAGTCATCAAACATTAGCATCTCCCACTGTACGCCAATAACACCAAGTTCCTTAAGACCATTTCCTCGCAAAAAGATCCTTCCCTTATTCAATCGGATCTCAACAGCTTTTCTGTCTGCTGCTCCAAAAACTGCTTTCCAAATGCCAATCAATCTTCTTTTCACGTAAAAGAATCAAATCTCCTCCTCGTCTCTACTTCCTCAATAATCAGCCCATCTCCACAGTTCAGGTTATACGCGATCTTGGCATACTATAGGACCAAGAGCTCAATTTTCGCGCACATATCGACGATATAATTCTTAAAGTCAACTCTTCACTCGGTCTCGTGAAGCGTTGGTCTCCAATCCCTACGTGATTCGATTCCTCTATATTACTATATTGTTCCACCTCTTATTGAATTCGCATCTCAAGTATGGTCCCTTTATCAACAAACCCACACTTCTGGAATCGAAAGCATCCAACGTCGGTTCCAAAAATTCGCTCTTCGAGGTCTGCCCTGGAACAATTCTTTGTTCTAACCGCCCTATCAGGCCTTCTTAAACTAATCAATTTGAGAACGTTGGAGGAAACAGGATGGGTATCTGACATCCTCTTCATTCATAGATTCCTAGCAGGTACCATTGACTGTGCCACTCTTTATAACCCCATGCTCTTAACACTAATCCTCGTAATACATGCAGTCGTCGTCTCTTCTATCTGTCCAGCCCCCGCACCTCATACGGCTCCAAGGAACCCATTGGGAAGTGCTGGAAAGTGTTAATTTCAAAAACTCCGTCTTCTCAATAGCCTTCCCTTCTCTCAATCATAGTTTCTAAGAATCGCGCCCTCCTCACCCTTTCTTCTTAGTTATTAATTTAGATTAAGTTAGCTTGATAAATAGCTCAATAAATTGGAGTGTTTGCCACCCGAAAATTACATAAAATTCACCATACGTATCAAAATTGGACCCAGGATATATAGAAATCGTATCGGCTGCTTGAGGCTCTTAAAGGCGGTTCATCATGACTCACGATAATAATTGCATAACATCAAGACTCAGTTATAGAGCCAGCATGTCCTTTGAAATTAACCGAAAATCAAAAACATTTTAAGAAAAAGACTTACATACATCTTGCACTAACTCTGAGGTTGGCAACGCAATACAGTATTTGCCTCAGATCTAGCGACAAGTAGTAAGTCCTTTGAAAACATTTTTCTTTATGTTTTCGCAACTGAGGCTTTAACAGCGGCGCGATTAGCAGCTCTTTCAATGCCTTCATAATTGATGGAGTATTGTTGTTTAAAAAAATCCAAAGAAAAAGGCCTTTTAAATAAATGTATAAGATCTCGACGATCAATTAAAGTCAAAATGTCAAGAACCATCACGTCCAGAAAATTGGTCACCCAACAGCGATATTGTTTCAGGAACTGTATTGCATGCGATACCATCTTCCACATCGATTGCAATTCAAGGCAAGAGCAAGTCTGCGACCATCAGTCGGTAACGTTCATCAAAATTCAAAAGAATGGCCCGATCACTCAAAAATCGCACAAATCTGTTGCTCGATGTTGAATAAGCCAAAACATTCAAAATAACTTTCATCCATTTCTAGAATACTTTTATCAATCGGACTGTGGACTCAAATCTTTATGCCGAATGCGGTGAAGAGTGGTTGCAGACAGGCCTAACCCCTCGGTTTTCATTCACACTCTCAGTGACGATGGCAATATTTTCAACTGATCTTGCTGAATGACCGCCAGTTGGGATCTTAATACCATTAATCCTTAAGAAATCTGCTGTTGAGGACGAGAGTAACGCTGTTTGAAATCTGAAGCAATGATTTTGACTGGCAAAATGAAATGAGCTCACAGGGCTAGAAGGGCAATGGGTTTGGTCGCTGAGAACCTGGACATCAAAGTAAACAAATGGGTTTCGTACGAAAGTCGGAGGTCTCTCTCTAGTCTCTGTCTTTAATCACTCAATTATATTCATTAAGTTAATTTATATGTCGAAAGGCGTGTCCTGTATGTTTTAGAGTGCCACATAGGGCATCCTGGTCCTATGTATTTCAAGTTAGTTAAAATATTTAAGGCAACGATTCAAACTTTTCTGTCGCACGAAAGACAAGTTGTTTTCAGCATCTTTCCAAATATCTTAGAATAGCTTTAAAATCTTCAAACGCCATAAATCTAATTTCGTGACTCAATTAAAAACAGTCTTTCCAAAGTATATCCGCACGGCATTCTTAATGCAATCATTATATTGCAATCATACCAAACTGTGTAAAAATGCCATTAAGTGCTTCTCCAATACAAGAACCTTAATGACTTCATCTCCCCCTACACCAAGTAAGAGGATTCAGTTTAATGAATTTCATCCCCAAAATTAATTTGAAACCACATAAAAAACACCAAATGTCATCCGTCCCCGTAGAGCACGCCATCTGAACCAACCTACGCGTACAGTTGCGGACATGGAAATCCGGACAGTTGGGAAAAACGCTTTAATGAGTTGGGTACTTTTAATATCTTGAACAACCGCAGGGAATCTTAAGGTATTTTACATAAAAAGGCATTAATGACATGACTTTACTTCACTTTGATTCTGATACCCGCTGAACGAAAAGTGTGCAAAAACAAAAATTGAAATGGAAAGCTGATTAACAGGGATCCAATTAACTGCGAGATCCAGTGAAGCGCGAAGTTAAAAAGAATGTTGTTTCTCATTGAAATTCAAGTCAAAATAAAAACACAACCCAATTGTGTAATATGGTAATTTCTGTATTTTGCTGCCTACTCTTTTATGTCTTTCAATATGTACATCTTATGTTCAAAAAGTACAAGGAATCTATCATTTAAGCCAGTTGCGCTTAAAATGTTTTCAAAATCATTTTTCTTTTAGGTAAGCTCGTCTGTCAGTTATTTACATGTCACTTATCGGCTGGAAAATTACGAAAACACATGCGTACGAGCGGGGCAAATTGTTTAAAGCGGGCCTGCATTCCGGTCGTCCTACTACAGTGATTTACGGAAAATCTTCAAAAAGTTACAAAAAATGTGATTGAAAATGGTCTTGTGTAATTGATGGAGATAGCAGCCGATTTAATGGCGATGATGACGAAACTTGAGTCTATAAATATGACATCGAACCAATAATCGTCACGAGCCACAACCTGAAAATCCAAAATCAAGGTTTTATTGATGGTTTTCTTGATTGCCATGGTGTAGCCTACCCCGAATTCCTTCCGCTAGTTCAAATATGTGAATGTACTGAAGCATTTGAGGGAACAAACAGGTCGTTTCTTTCAAGAACAGACTAAGACTCCTTTGCTCGAAAAGCACTTCGACATGCAGGCTATCGAGTCACATGTGGTCTTCTCAAGCTCGAAACGATAAGTATGGTGTCGGGTGCTACTGATAGAAAATGCAGTCAATCTCAAGGCGTTTAACACAGTGGTGGTATCCTGAAAAACGTCAATGATCTGAAATGGTATAGAGATGGCTCGAAGATACAATCAGGTGCTTGTGCTGGTGTGTTCCGGCTTAAAGGTTTTAAAGTACTGAGATTATTCCCCAAACTATTCCCACTGTCTTCCAACATACATAACTCTCTAGTCTGAAGTTAAAGGTGCAAGTATAAATAAAATCAGTTAGGGATTGCCATAATACGCTGCAGGACCTAGTAAAGTTAAGCTTTGTTAAGTTAATGGACTCAGAGGCAACAGTGGTAACAAAATAGCTGACCCCTTAGCCAGGAAGAGTTTCTCAGAGAGATACACAGGCGTCGAACCTTCCGTGGTTTTTCGAGATCTAAAATCAATTCATTTGTAGATCGTTGCGAAAAAAAAACACAATGTCTATTAGACTGACACATGGTTCAAGAACTTGCCAATCGAAGAATACTATCCTGCCCTTGAAAAAACTATCTAAAAACATCTTAAAACTCTAGTGAGATGATTTACAAGACTGCGGTCTTAGATATCACCAAAATGAAACTCTTGCCAGGAACAGAGTGCAGACTCTGGTTTGAGGACGATGAGACTACATTAGAAGGCGTTCCTGCCTTCCTTAACTCCATATGAAAACCTTTGCTACAAAGGGTTAATAAGCAGGATTGATTGAATCCATAGGGAAAGTGGGGTATAAGAAAATTTAACTGGATTCGTTCCAAACAAAGCCGTGACTAATAAAAGCTAAATAAAAACTCGCCAAGAGTTTTAGACCAATCAGTCTGAGAGCCTTCTTGTTGAAAAACATGGATAGAATTGCACGTGCAAAGTTGTCAATCGAATGCATCCTCTCTCGGAGATGCATCATTGAATTGAATGTGCACTCGAAGGCAAAGAATGCGTACTAAGCATTTTCGTCAACATTGAGAGAGTTTGTGAAAACGCTACCATCGACAGCATGTGTAACGCTGCCAGACGGGATGGCGTATACGAAGCACTGGTTTTGTGGATCAAAGAAATGCTTCTGCACAGAACATTGATCGCAAATGCGTCAAGTCTGGCACAAACACGGGTTGCCCGCAAGGTCCTCAATGCCTCTGGAATCTATGCCCATTCCTATGCGGATGATGTTGCCGTTCTCTCTATCGGCTCATGTTTAGCATTTGTCTATCAAAGCACAAGCGCCGCTAAATGTGATTGAAGACTGGTGCACGAGTTGCTGTCGGTTAGTCCTCTTAAGACTGATGTCGTTGTCTTCACGAAAAGGAGGAAAAATACTGACATGACTTAGGTGGTGCTAAAAAAACATTTCCATACCAATATCAGAGGTAGCCTTGTTAGCTTGTTAGCAGTTCAAACCTGCTTTTAGCAAAACATGGGGCTTATCGCCGAAAAAGGTCCGCTGGATCTACATGGCAATGATAATATAACATACATCGGCTATCTGGTGGAACAGGCTAACACGCAAGCACGTCGTGGCCTGCATCATCAAACTTCAAAGAGCAGTTTGAATCAGCTGTACGGGGCTTTCCCTAGCACGCCAGGCGCTGCTCTAGATGCTTCTGATGAATTTGGGGGTGCGCACTAAATGCCTAGGAGGCTAGAGAAGAGGGAGACTCAGAGAATAGTTTCTCAGGACCTGAACCCGCTTTAGATCAACCTGGTTCTATGGTCAAATCCTACATCCACGATTGGGTTGTTAATGCACGCAATCGTAGATGGGGGAGGAATATTCGGGATGCAGGACGACTAAGCGCGTACGCTCTGATGTCTGCAAGAAGTCCGCAACATTCTTCTTATCTTTAAGGAGTAATAGTTGCAAACGGAGAAACATGATCGAACATCAGCACTACGGGGCGTATACGCAACATTTTCAATTTTTTTGTACCTACTCACTTACGACCTCGGGCAACTAGGTTACCATGATGGATCCACCCAAGGTCTGACTTAATAGGTCAGATTTGAATACGCGTCAACTGTTTGCATCAAAATCCAGTCGCGAAAGTAGCTGTGGAAGCCGAGAAATGCGATCGAACATCAGCACTACAGGGCGTAGACGCAACATTTAAAATTTGTTTGTACTTACTCCCTTACGACCTCTGGCAACAAGGTTACCATGATGGAACCACCCAAGGTCTGACTTAATAGGTTATATCTGAGTTCGCGTCAACTGTTTGCATCAAATTGAAGTCTCGAAAGTAGATGTTTAAATCGAATTTGATCACAAATATAAAAGTTATTCGTATTTTAGATCATCAATCCTAAATTTTGTATGATAAATACAATTAACTCCTCCAACATACTTCAAATGCTGATTGTGGCATCCAACGAGTCTGAGCAAAACAAATATTTATAAGTGGTACAGGCCTTCACAGAATGTTCAAAAGACCGTCCCAGCACGTCCACAGCGAATGAAACGGTTGAGGCAGTGAAGAACATTGTTATAGAGAATCGTCAAATCACTGCCAGAGAAATTGCTGAGGATATGGCTTGAATGAAATTTTTGCAAATATTTTGGGCGTGAAACGTGTGTCGACCAAGTTTGTTCCGAAATTGCTACATTTCGAGCAAAAGAGTCCTCGCATGAGCATCGTTCAGGAGCTGTTGAATGGCGTGAATGGCGGTCTAGATTTACTGAAAGGGGTCATCCTCGGTGACGAAACTGTCGTAACCCGAAAGTAACTAGAAGAACCAAGAGCGAAATAGCACGCCAAGTTCGGACAAATGTGAAAGCTTTGCTTACTCTTTTCTTCGATTACAATGACGTGGTTCATCATGAGTTCTTGCCGGAAGGTTGTATGGTTTATAAGAAACAGTATCTTCAGTTTATATGGAGCAATATGAGGGAAACGTCCGGATTTGTGAAAAAATGCGTGAATATTGCATCTAATGCACCTGCTCACTCATCGCTTTTTTTGCCAAATTCAATACTGTGATTTGCCTTGGACAACGTATTCTCCGGACTTCGTCCTCTGCGACTTTTTTCCCCTCCTCATACTGGAAAAACCAATGAAAAGGCAAAAATTTGCTACGATTGGCTCAAGTCTGTGTATATTGTATTAAATTATGCTTTGAGGGGGACAAGTAGTTATTCATGAATAAACAAAATTTTTGGAAAAAAACTAAGTGACCTTATTTTTTTAGCCAACGTCTTATACCTGAAAAAAATCCTTCAAGCTGCATTGTATTGTATTTACGTCTTTTATAAAAATACTACCACTTTTTATAAAAATATTATGTCATTGATTTAAAATGATACTTCTTGTTGGATAACCTTGAAAGATGTTTTTGCACGGCCATTTTTGCAACTGAAGAAATAAGAAAGAATGAGGAAACTTCAGGTAGGATATCGTAGCCTTATCAAATTCCACGGCGACTTATTGTTTGCAGTCGAGGAGGGAAGCTATCATATACCAACTGCCTTGTATCCTTATCTCCTTAACAAAAAAGAAACCGAAAAAAAGCGAAAAAAAAAACAAATCGCCGACGGCAAGATTTAAAAACTCGCTATTTTTACTTCATAACAGTGAATTTTTTATAAAAGAAAATCCAAGCGTAAAAACAAAAACAAAACCCAGGGAAATTCAGAATTTATCAGAAATGAAATTTTATGGGCAATTTAGTTAATGGCTCGCACAAAAGGGAAAGACGGCAGTAAAGATTGCTAACATTCGAATGGTAGCTTGCTGGCTTCGGTTCGCTGGTGATTGCTGATCACACCTCGTTCTATAATGGAAGATGAAAATTTATGCGAACGCGTAAAACCTCATGACAATTATGGAAGCCGGAATTCAATTCCCGGATGACCAATGGCATGTAATAACCCATAACGCTTAACACATCCAGGTTATAGGACTCTAAGAATTCGGGCTTCCTCCTGACAAGCAGGGAACCGGTACATATCTACATAAATAATTGAAGAGATTACGAGAAGGACCCATTCTCGAATATTATTATTTCACCATCAGTCTATTGTGGAAAGTCGGAAACAACACGAACAATAACAACGCGATAGGGAAAACCGGGAGAAGGATGAAGGCGAATGACAGCAATTCCTAGATCAACAGATGAATGTACACAATGAAGAAGCCTAGGGCACAGGATGGGGAAAAGCCGGTGACGTTGGTGTACAAGTAATGAAGCATGCCCATCCTTGGAGTCAAATTAAAAGTATCCAAGTCGGGAAGAATGAAATGGATTCCAGAGATGAGGAGAACAGCGCGAGCCCGAGGGTAGTCCTTGGCACACAGAGTGTGCTACAAGAAAGTGCTTGCTTTTGCTTTCTTTACATGACTCTATTCCGAGGATGTTCCACTCCAAGCCTAACGAACCCACACAAAAGCGCAACTGAATTCCGCGAATCGACTGAACTTCAACAGTGTTTGGAAATCTCTCGTCGTTCTCCTTGAAATCCACAGGCAACCGCTACCATCATAACCCACTTTGCAAAGATTCACTTTATCGCCTTAACTCCCTTTCGCAGCCAAGAGCTCAACCAGTGGAAACAGTCGAAATCAAATTTTCGCAAAAGAAAGGAAAAATTATGTCCTTAAAGCATCAACTCATTTTATTTCATAGAACAACAAAGGACTTAGACTGAAGGCATTACCTACCTATTCAGCTATTCTCAGCGCAGATGTACCATACACACGTGCCCCGCATGCATCGGTGGCTGGATACACTGCTCATATCGCAGTACCTACACTCAAAGGATAATGCTCTTGTGATTCATTCAAGTGTGTTAACCGCCATGTCAACCACACACAGAAGACAAAGAGACGCACAAAGCCCGACAAAGGCGGATAGACATAGATAAATGGAACAGTCACCTGGTACATAGAAAAGCCCTCCCACATCCATCGTGTACCGACTGACTGCATCAAGGCTGCCCCAGGGCGGGAAAATCCCTTCCAATGCTATTGGATTGGAAATGTATTACTCAACTGAAAATAGAATCACAGTGGAATTTTATGCAAATCTGCTCGCTGTTACATGCAGCTCCGTGGTGGTACCCAACCATGCGATTCACCTGCCCCAACCAGGATTGCCATATCCCGGCCTTACTCCCTGCATTTGAAAAGTATATACCCACAGCGGATAGGGCCGTAGCTGGGTAATAAATATCGATTCTTCGACGAGGTGTTTATGTGTACGAGCTCATATAGACCAAGTTGGCGAGCCTGTTATTGTGTGCTTCCCCGTTTGCTACCCTGCAGGCTTTAATATTAAAATGAGCCTTAGTATACACAGAAAATGGGAAAAATTTCCACAGGCGCTAGCGAGCTGAACGTGGAATTGCTTTATCCTGGCACACCTAGTTTATGCGTAGCCGATTGAGAGTTGAATGGCGTGAGGAGCGGCGGGAACGCGTGAACCCTTGTCGACATTCATTGACGCCGAGCATGGTGGAAGTTGTGAAGAGTATTTTGTGCGGTTGTAAATTGAAAAGATGGTTTGTTTTGTGATAAGCACTAAGCAAATAAGTGGTCCTATTGAAGCTACCACCGCGGGGCTTGAGCACGGGAGATGAGAAATATCCGATCCACACAAAAGCTGCGATTTAATTTAGCAAGTTGTACGGTTCGAAAGGCTAATAGATATTGAGTTCGTAATGCTTGTACTAGATGCTCTTAAAACACATTTAGGTTAATATATGTATCTGCCTGCT
This sequence comes from Merodon equestris, assembly GCA_958301585.1. Taxonomy (NCBI): domain Eukaryota; kingdom Metazoa; phylum Arthropoda; class Insecta; order Diptera; family Syrphidae; genus Merodon; species Merodon equestris. Next base: position 185,315,317 of record OY284413.1, on the reverse strand, counting down.
CTAGAGGGTGGATTTAATGGTTGAAAGTAGGATATTTCTATTGGTTCAGTACGCAGTTTGTGATTGTATACGAGTGTAAATAAATTATATTTACGCTACTCAAATACTCGTATTTTATAGTTGATAGCCGGACCTACAAGCAGACTTGCTCTTTTCATTCACAGACTTGAAACATTATAGCAACAAGGACAATTACTAAATAAATATGTCACGAAGGTTTTTAATATTTGCGTTCGCGGACCTTAGAGATACATAAACCAGACCGCCATCGCTAAAGATCCAACGTTCTTGAAACAATAAACTTGGGTTCGTATGAGCTAATGCCATTACCTATCAATAATACAAGTTCAAATGAACTCATGTGCCACTATCGACGTCAAAAACGACATCAAGATTGAAATAAATAAAACTATAATAATGCCAGCTTCCAAAAAAAAAAAAAAAAAAAAAAAAAATGCCAGATTCCAGGCCTTTGAAAACAAAAAAATCAACAATTAAGTTGGATTTCCGCTTGTTTCATAGAGTTCTTACTGATGTGGGAAACATGGCTACCTATTTGCAGCTCTTGGCTCTTGACACACATATTATTTGACTTTTTTTTTAAAGGGGCTAGTGCTAAAATATAGCATTGGGCACTGCGCCAATGCAGATCTATTGTGCTTGCTAGCCGATAAGACGAGGAGTACCTCTACTTTCTTAATAAAGTTGATAATGTCTCTTGTACGGGCTCAGTTGATCCCCTTAGCCGTCATAATTTATCTGACGAGGATAAGCGTACACATAAGGGCACACATTGGCAGCATACTTACATAGCATGTGCTCCTCGTCCTCATGACAGAGTCGAGACGAGACGCTAATTTTGTTGAGATGAGATCTCAGACTACAGTGTCCCGAAAGGTAGCTGACGAGTCTTCTGATATCGACTCTATTACAATATATTTAAGAATGTTAATAGGGTGTCCATTCAGGGGCCGTATCAATCTTTTCAATTGTCGGAGTCCTTGAACGCTGTTCCAAAAGTACAGGTGTTGCGATTTTTCCCACTTGTCTAAGAGAAAATTAATCTTGGGGATACCGCAGAAAGGTTCGGCACCTACGTTCCTTTTGCTGGAACCTTTTTTAGCGAATTGGTGGGGTATTTCATTGCCATTAATGCCCTTGTGCCCCAGCAGGCACCAGAGTTTGACCTTGTTTCTTTTAACTTAATTCTGCAGAACATCGTGGCATTCCTTAAAGGATTTTCAGTTTGTTCAATTCAGCCATAAATGATGCCCTTACAAAAACACGTCTTATTCAAATAATAAATCAGTAATCAAAATTCTTTTTACGTTATTTATGAGGTACTCGTATTAAATTGACAATATAAATCTGTAAGAAATTATTCAAAAACCTTTATTTAGAAACCCTTAGTCTTTAAGCACTTTCTTAAACGATCCGGCCACTCGTCTGTCGGCGCACGCACGACTTCCAGTGGTAACGAAGCTGCTGTCTTCACCAAATCAGCTTTAAGAGACTCAATATTTCGGTTAGACTAAGATATTCCATAGACCGTAGTTCACAGCAGATTATGATCCGGGCTGCCCGAGGGCCAATCTTCAGCAGCGAAAAACTCTGGCAAATTGTCCTGAAGTCAAAATTGGACCGGCGAAGAATCTTGCTCACAAATAAAGTGTTACTCAAAAGATTCACAACCTTCTCCAAAATGTCACTTTGGTAGTTGGAGGCACGTATTTTCACTCCTTGTTCACAAAATCGCAGGAAACACTATCATACGACAAACCCCACCAAACCATCACTGAAGCTGGATGATGGCCTCTTTTGACCTTCCCAACCTGTTCAGCAGCTTCCTTGGAGCAATGGCGGTAAATCCTGTCATGTCCTGTCCTATCATTTTGGTGATTAAATTTCTGTTCCACTGTGCACATTTTTATCTGTGAAAAGAATGTTTCTGTGTCCACGGTTTGCGAGTCCTTGAAGCATCACTTTTGAACTCAACGCTCTTATCTTGCGCAAAACCTCAGTCAAACGTTGTCCAGTACTTCTTCGGTAAGCGATAACCCTAAGGTCTTGTTTAATAATGCGTGACATCGTTCTTGGGGGGCCTCCATAGAGGAGATCTCATTGTACCATTTTATAGCAGGATAGATGATTTTTTTTCGATATTGTCAGTGGTTTTAACAACCTCAAAATCCCTGTGGGAGTTTTACTGCATTTGTGCAGTGCAATAACGGCGGCACAATTCTCCTTGTTATACCACTCCATGTTTATCGTTCCGCGTATTAGATTCAACTGACTCATAAACGTTATTTTAGGTATCCACTTCTCCGGTATACATTTTAAGAACAACAACACAGCAATACAACTTTGTTTCATCTTAAACATTAGGAACAGAACTTATGGCAAGACTATGTACATCTTATGCCTTATTTAGGTTTGAAGCACGTTAGGATGGCGTATAATTCGGCCTGGAAGATACTAGGACTCGTTCCCAGAGACTTCCATATTTTCTGATTTGGTCCAAAAATGCCAGCTCCAAAATCGGAATCCATCTTGGAGCCATCTGTGTACCAGCTGAGGTCTTTGACGAGGGATCGCCGCTTTCGCAAGCTGTCACGTTTGGGGTAAGGACCTCAAATCTTTCGTCAAAGATGAACGTGTGTGATCATTTGTCCGAAACTGTGGTAATCATTTCCAGCTCAGGAAGGTGTTGTAGGATGAACATGTGACCTAATGGTCTACATGGATGGTCTGTTTCTGACCAGAGGAGGATTCCACTACGTATTGTAACCTTTTTAATAAAAAGGTGCAGTGGAGTAATCCCGATCAATGCCTGGTGGGCTGCCGTTATGCCGGTTGGCATAGCGGATGTATTGCCGAGACATGCTAGTCTCTGAAGACGTTGAATTTTAACAATCATAGTTTGTTGTTCAACTTTTGTCCACCATACGGCAGATGTATGAGTGATGATAGGTCTCATTATGGCGGTATATTACCTTTGTGGATTATCTTTGGTTTCAGTCCCCAGGTTTTACCGGAAGTGCATGGCTCATAGTGCCGTAATTGCCTTTATAAGTTTGCTTTTAATGTTGGAGTTCCAGTTTACGATCAAGGTTTAGGTATCAACATTGATACTTGTCTTGTTTTGAAAATCCTTTGGTTAGGGAGACGGAGCTAGATTGTACTCTCCTTTTTGTGAACGGGACTACAATTGTCTTATTTGGGCTTATCGATAGACCCTCCCTGCTAAACCCAGTCAGAGATACACTGAAGCGCAAGTTGCATGCGTTCACAAGCAGAAATTTAGCATTTATCTGCAACAAGGTTATCGGCGTATCTGATGACTTCATAATCGAGGTTGATTAACTTGAGAGTAAGTCGTCGATGATTATCGATCACCTTGTGGACATCCTTTAGCTGCCGGTGCTGTTACTCCTCCCTCTCCGGATATAAGTTATATAATAAGGGTCTCAAGCATCGCTCTAACCCAATGGTTAGTGGGGAGATTTACATCTATCCCGGACAGTGCAATGGTTATTGAGTTGTAGCCAGTATTATCAAAAGTCTCCTCAATATCGAGGAAAACTATTTTCAACATGCGCTACCAAGTGATGCATTTCGTTCCCAGTACATCGTTCTTTGCGGTATGCATATTGTTTTGGATGCGGTGGTATCTGAGTCTCTAGTATACCTCTAAGATGGAGCTCTATCAGTTTTTCCATTTTATTAGGAAAGATGTTAGGCTGATAGGCCGATAGGATTTAGGTTGTTCACTTGTATTTCCAATCTTGGGGATGAAGAAAAGGTTGACTTCTCTCTAAATTTTAGGGATGTATCACAAGTTAAAACAGGACTTAAAGAGAGCTATCAGTATTACTAGAATGATGTCTAGACCTTTCTGGAAAATAGCAGGAAAGACGCCGTCTTTATCTGTAGCTTTGCCCATTGAATTCTATCAGAGCTGAAGAGTCTGTCAGAAAGGCTATTTGTTCTGCTATCGATGTAGTTTGTGAGGGGGCATTAAAACGTATTTGTTGGGTAGTAGGATCAGGAAAATATAACTTAAGTAAGGTCTCCAGGGTTTCCCTGCGATTGACAGTGAAGCACCCGTCTGATTGTTTGATTTAAGTTGTGAAGCGAAAAAGGACCATTTCGATGACTTGGCTGATGACCTCTTGTCATTGGCGTCGAAAGCCGTAACTTTTGCACCCAGTAGAGTTTAAGTAAAGCTACATCAGAATGGTGGATGTCAAGCTTTGATGTCTGGGCCAGTGGTCTATATTAGTGATAACCACTCTCTAGATCTGTTTAGTTGGCTTATCGTTTTTGTTGTAACTGGTCAAAATCCTTCAAGGTATGGCGTAGTGCGCTAACATAGTCCGCACGCCTATCGGTAAGCGAACTCGTTCCGCCTGAGATATTATTTTCAAAATTTATGTATCCGCGAATTTAGATAATAATGATAGCGTTGAACTGAGAACGAGATTCCAAAAAGGGCATGGTGGCATTAAAAACGCCCAATTATCAATGCGGGGCCAGTACCCTGTTCATTTCGACGGAAGATCCCCAGATGATCTTCGAGTCGAGAGTGGGGCATGACATTATTCATGTTTCGTCGAAACTCATATCGAATATCCAATGGAGCAAATGTTAGAACCAATGCACCTCTGATTGACTGCAAAAATCAGGTAGAAAGTTCGTCCGTGAAAATTGCCAACGTGCTTCTACCTAAACATTTGAAATAAAAATGGATTGCCACAGGGCACAGGAACCTCGCCAATCGTTTTTCTGCATTTACTTCAGTGATCTGATCTCTTTACCATGCAATAGCTTACGCGGACGATTTAATCACGTACAGATCAAATACAACTATCGACGGCAAAGTTCTCTTGCAGCATGACTTCATCAGTATTGTGGTGAATACTGAACCTTTGTCCAGGACCTCTCGGGACACTACAAAAAAATTAGCGCAGGTTCTCAATTTTTGCAACGGACAGGCGTCCACTGTCGAAACAAAGTGTCAAATCCCTTTTTGAAATTTAGGCTGACGGTGTTGTTGGGCCATATTTTTTCGAGATTAATAGCGGCAATACCGTTTCAGTGAATGGATTGCGTAACGTTATTGACTAACTAAAAAGTGTGCTAGGGCCATGGACGAGGTTTATTTTCAGCAGGATGGCGCACAATAATTGTAAAAAGAGTTTTATTGCTTGTCAAGTTTCCTGAATGATAATGAAAGCCATCAAAGGAGACAAATCTCGGAGCTTACTGTAACGATTCTTATTTTCCAATTGCTCTACGAAAAACTTTGCAATAAGTTGGTACCAAGTCTCAAAATCGTTGTATGAAAGAAAAAAAAAAACAAAATTGCCCCCCGTTTCAGACTTCCGTTTAAAATTTATTCAAAATTAGCTCCAAATCCGACTGCCTTTTAAGTACTTTGCTAAAGTGGCTACCTGTGTTTGGATACCATAATTACTGCCTTTCATTCGGTTCTAACTTCATAATGTCGCCATCACATCTATTTTGCCCTTCGACAGGGTTCGTTTTTATTCCACCCTTTACTAAGGTTTGTATCGTCATTTATCGTCTTTGTCTAATCTTATCGTCGTACTTCATCCAAGCTAACGGCCCCTACATCCTGTGCCATTAAGACCATTTGATCCTGTTCCATCTTCCGGTCCTTTATGTGCACACCCTTCTGAACTGCTCTAATCTGTATCTTTTTGTTTGTCCCGCGTTTGTTTTCTTCTCATCTACCGTTTAAAAGTCTTTACAAAACTTTCTAGCCTGTTAGCTGGGATTAACCTTGCACATAACTGTTATACTTCCGTCACCCAACACAACACTAGCGGAAGGCCTTAGTGCTGTGAAAACTTTTTTCCCATCCTGTTACTCATCTTTTTGTCAACCGGAATGATTAAGTTTGCAATACAGAACTGCACGTTAACCCCTATTCGCCCGCAGGCAAGAGGTGAAGGAACAACAAAGACACTATCTCGCACGTGGCTTAACCCGCTACATGTCAAAGCGACACGTGAAAAAGCATGTCATCAACGAGCTACCACGAACATGTCCTTTGAAGGGGCAAAGTAAGAGGGCAACTACGTGTTTCCGTACAAGGAGATAAAGGAACAATTGAAATTGAAATACTTGGAGGAATCGGTAGTCAGGCGGAAGTTTTGCGTTTCACTCCGATGACAGAGTTTTTATGGTTTCCGACGGGTTTGCTGCGGTCTGAGATGAATGGGGTCCCGCCTTTGAGAGTGCCGTAATTAGAGAAGATGCAGCTTCTACCTGTCAGAAGTTGCTGTGGCACAGAATGCAAACGCTGCACGATAATATCGTAAATCAGCATTACAGCTATTAGGACTGGTTTGGAGGGGAGAGTGGCAACATTTTATTCTTGCTTTTAAGCTTTTTTGTGGAATAAGTACTCAGCGAAACGAGAAATGTCCTTAAAGTCCAGCTCGGGTTGCAATCCGCATCTGTTTACACGAGGATTTGCAAGTTTATTTACGAGAGCACTACATTGCATTTGCTTTTGTTGCTGCTTCTGGGTTTTGGTTTTTATTTATTTTATTTCTTTCGCCAGTGGATTATGTTGTTAGATTGTTTCGCATATTTCGGCTTCAAAGGAGAATAACATGTTGTTTGTCAAACTAAGTTGGTGGAATGCTCTCCAAGTACTGCAGATGTAGAAAGACAGTCTACATCTCGCAATTAAAAGTTGGAGAAGAGTGTATCTTAGGGGGATAGGCAACCAGAATGGGAGAGAAGCATTTGAGTGCTTTGTAGGCGTGCTTGTTAGATGGTCCTTTGTCAAATCGTTCGTATTAAGTCGGTGACAAACAACGTGTTTAAAAGACAAAAGAAGAGAAGAAAATGAGTGTGTTCTGCAGATTCATATTCAGAGTGTTATAATCGGTCCTCGGTGAGCCTTGAACTTTTGAACTTCTGTTGTTCCTTGTGTGACTAGAATATATGATCATAGACTAAATCAGGCGTCTGAGCACCGAGAAATTGTAAGCCACGGTCGAAAATTGATAATGTGCATGTAGTCATGGGAATGCACTTTTTGCGGTCAAGAGAGCACGACCAAATGATTCTAAAAACCAAAACAAAGAAAGCGAACCCTCGAACTCCCTCCTTGCGGAAGATACCCACATTGACAAAGAGCTGCAAGAAATTAAAAACATGATTAAAGAATACGCAAAAGCTGTTGACTTTACATCTGTCAAATATGATGAACTAAACAATGTGCTCATGAAAAACAACACTTTGATCGAAACATTTACGAAAGAAATAAACGATTACAAGCAAGAGTTGAACATTAAGACTATGCAAATAAGAACATTGCAAACACAGGTCAACACATTAGAACAAAACAACAAAAGAAATTAAAAACATTTCAATGACAAACACTGATAATGCCTTCGAAGTTGTCACAGCTGTAGGAGAAACTGTGGGAGTCGATGTAAACAATCGACAATAGTCTATAGCTATTCCCACAAAAAAAATAGACAGTTAAGGAACGTCGTGGTATGTTTCACAAAAAAAAAACAAACAAAACAAAATTTCATCGAAAAAGCAAAACAAAAAAAAAACAAAGTTTTCGGAAATTCGCAAATTGCAAAAGATTGACAACGTTGCATATGGCCCACAAAATATTTATATTAACGAAGGTTTATCACATCACTTCAAAAAGCTTCTCTGGCTCGCAAAAACAAAGGCAAAGACTGTTGGGTGGAAATACGTATGGTTCCGAAATGTCAAAGTCTTAGCCAGAAAAAGTGATGGCGATCGCATCGTTGAAATTGAGACAGAGGACGATCTGGAAAAATACGCTCATTTCAACAGTAGCGGCCAATAAATTCGTACCTATAATTTTAAATTAGAAATGAATGAAGTTATGATTTTAAAAGTTTAAGAACAATAAATGAAATGAATAACAATAGAATATTCAATAGTGAACTATCATATTTCTTTTTAAATATACGATCACTACGAAAAAATTGGAATTCACTTATGATACATGTTGAAAACTAGATATACTGGTACTTGCTGAGATAAATATATCCTCAGATGAAAACCGCTTCTACGAATTAAAGGGGTTTAAACAAGAATGTTACAATCGAAACAACAGATAAGGGGGTGGGCTAGCAATATACATAAAGACGGTGTTCTCTATGAAGTACACGATACAAAAACCAACTCCTATGAGAATGTATCACTAACCATCCAGCACAAAGAATTCAAGGCAGCATTCATTGCAATTTACAGGCCTCCACAGGAGAATGTGCATTGTTTTTTTTTAAAAATTAAGCACTCATATAGATATGTACATAAGTTCTCTAAGCACAAAAACATGTTTGTCATTGGAGATATAAATATAAACGCGCTTCCAAATGAAGCAAACGTTTCTAGCTATGCTACGATGCTATGAGGCGATAATAGCATTAAGGACCTCGTAAACACAATCTTAACTAGCACAAGAGTAGACCTAGATAGAAACACGAGCACACTGATCGACCATTGCCTAGTAAAGGCTCCGGCCCATAGAATCCGTTGATCCGTCACTCCGTTGATTTCAACTGAGTGCAAACGTGTTGGCGGATAGAACAGGCAAGCATCGGCCCATAGAGTCCGTCAATCCGTTGACAATTGTCGATGACATTTATTAATTGATGGAGTGCGTTCATCTGAGTTATTAAATGGATGGCACGGATGGACTTTGATCGCCTCAATCAGTTCTTCCTCGAACATTTTATAACATTTTTTTCCCGGAATAATGTTCACTTTTCGCACACTAAACGACCTTCACCAACCGAATCGTACTTTGAATGTCAACCGAATTTGAAGTTTCTCTCAGTACGAGAGAGTTCCTAAGCATTCTCTCATTGCTTCCACCAATGAACGTGCTTACTCTCAATTCGTGCATGCATGAACCTCAGAATGTAAATGTGTAAGCTCCAATATGTGAATGTATGAACTGTCAACGGATCAAAAAGTAGAAAGTAGCTCTACTTTGTCCGTTGAAGTTCATACATCCGTCGGCTATGGGCCACCTCCCATAAGAATGTATATATTCTACTTTGCACTCAGTTGAAATCAACGGATTCTATGGGCCTCGGCCTTTAAGAGTCACAGGTGAAGAGATAACGTGTCAGGAGTAATCGAAATGAACATCTCTGACCATTATGCAATATACTGCGGAATTAAATCCAAAGAACATACAAAAAATTCAATTAACCAACGACAACAGTATATTCATAACGCAATGGTAACAGCAAGAGTTAGTAGCTATGACTGAGAGAATGTGTACATGCACAATGATGTCAATGAATTCTACGAACACTTCAAGAACGCTCTAAATGCAATAGCTCAGTCGTCGACAGTAATGCGTGCTAGAAAACCGAGCATAAATGGATAACGAGCGAACTGAGAAGCGCATGTAGAGAAAGAGGTAGACTACGCAAAAGATTATAAAAAGTTCCGAAATGAGCTCAACAAAAAAAAAAATTATGCAAAAGCACGATATTACGAGCTGGAATTCCGGAGACTTGACACAAATCCTAAAGAAACCTGGAAGTTAGTCAACACAATACTAGGAAAAAGAGCCTCCAGCCTAGATGAAATCCTGGAAACGAATTTCGCGAAGGAGGGACACAATAATTTACCAAATTTGTGAATGTACTGAAATCTTAAATCAAAACATTAGTCCACGAATGCAACTGCAGAACGTTTGAAAGAACAATGAGCAGCATACAAACAGAAAACATTCTCAGAATGCTAAATGAAAGAAAATCTCCTAGCATAGATGGAATAAGACCCATAGACCTGAAAACAAACGCCTGAATACAAACGCTACTATTCTGGCCCCTATAATGACAAAGCTAATAAACATGAGCCTAGAGCAGGCGACGGTACCAATACTTTTAAAAACATCAATTGTACGACCGATATATAAAAGCGGACAGAAGAATGATGTAAAAAATTACAGGCCCATTTTCACACTCTCAGTCGTTGATAAGGTGTTGGAAGAAGTTCTAATCAGAAGATTATACGCCTACAATGAAAAATATGGAATCCTACATGACAAACAATTTGGGTACCGGAAAAACAAATGCATAGGCCGACTGTTGGAGGATTTTGCTAACAGATTATATTGTAGCCTCGACAAGAATCACAGCTCCATAGTATTCTTCATCGATTTTAAAAAGGCTTTCGACACACTAAGCCATAAAAACATTTTGAAGCAGCTTGAGAAAATCGGAGTCCGGGGAACTCTACTAAGCTGGTTCGAAGACTACCTCAGAAACAGGCGCTTTAAAGTAAAAATTAAAGATAAATACAGCCATGAAGAAAGTGCCGAGTACGAGGTCCCACAAGGATCGAAACTGGGGCCACTAATTTTTATAATAGTATACATATACAAATGAGCTGCTCTCAGTGTGTCAACTCGGTACGGGATGTGATGCATATGCAGACGACACGGCCATTATTGTTAGTCATAAATATGTTGAACAAGCAGTTACAATTATGCAAAAAGAATTGAATGCACTTACTGCGTGGTGTCACGATCATGGCTTGGTTATCAATGCCAAGAAAACGAAAGCTATGCACGTACGTCCACCTCATATCCATCGAGCAAAAATAACATTAAAAATATGTACATGATAGAGGTGTTGGTGTTGGATCGGTATTGAATTTGTATTTAGCGTAGTCCAAAGAAAAAAGCCTAATGGTGAACAATTGGGTTCCTATATTATCTTCACCGATGAAGGTCAACTTTCTTACTTACTTATCAGGCCACCGACCCATGGAGGGTGTGAGCCTGAGCTAAAACTACCTTCCATGCTTGACGGGCCCAGGCGTGCTGCTTCCTGTTGTCAAGACCGAGTCGCCTAGCGTCCGCGATTATTTGATCTTTAAACCGGAGGTCTTTCTCTTCTTCTCGAACCAGGAGATTTGAATTCGGAAACCCTCTTGAGAACGTTAGTATCCATGCGCACAATGTGGCCAAGCCTATGTAGTCGGAGGATCTTTGCTTTCCGAACTACGTCCACATCTTTGTAATGCTAACAGAGTTCGAGGTTGGGTCTTTCCTCCATTCGCCTTCCTCGCAGATAGGACCGAATATCCTTCGCAGATCCTAGAATCAATTCTGTCGTCCTGCCTATCATCCAGAACGAGGATTTTGTTGAGCATGATGTTGGTCCTACAAGTAAGGAGTTTTGAACAACGGTTGCGAAGGGTGATTCTTTTTTTTTTATAGGGTTCGTGCAGGTTCAAGAGTGTACGCCCTTTTGGTGTTTATCACACAACCTGGACGGGGTACAGATGGTTTGTGTCGAAGATGTTCGTTCACTACTCTCCGGAGGTAGTTGTCCTAGATAGGATTCGAGAGAGATTCGACTGATTTTATCGCATTGGTTATAGTTCACAGCATTTTTTTTGTTTCCATGTCATTAAGGTGTTACATTGGAAATGCACACACAGAGTATGAATTTTGAAGTGATCTTATGCTGCGAGTGTTATGCCTTCGTCAGGACTTTTTATTGCACAGTTTTTTCGTATAGGAATTGTTCTTGACTATGGACAGACTTGAACTACAGACCTTCGGCTCAACAGTCGGTGATGATTACCTATGCACCACTTGCGCCGGATTTCCACTATGATGTCGTTTGTGGAGTTCATCGGATCAGTTTTCCAGGTATCCCAAATTCAGCCATCGCTTTAAGGAGTTCTGTGCGATGAAGGCTGTCGCATGCGGCTTTGAAATGAAATGGAAAGAGGGTGTGTATCGGGATTTGACTTTAGATGTTGACACAGAACATGGTTTCATCATCCCAAATTCTGCAAATGATCTGATGCATGCTCTCAACCGAAACATCGCCGCCAGCCTTGAAAAAAAATTTGGAGGAAATCCGCCTGAGCCCACCGCCTTGTTGTTCTTCAGCTTTTTTAATAACTATGCCGACTTATTCAAAGCTTGGTGGGAATACTCCTTCATTGCATGAAGTTGAGATTTCTTCGTTGTGCTACTTAAACAAATCCACCATTCCCTGCGGGTAAGTAACAACGTTACCTTCGCAATTTTGAAGAGACTGGGTGTTTTTCTTGTATCCAGTAGAAGGTTTTTGGCTTTTTTGTAAAAGACCGTTTCTTGTGTTTGTCCCCCGCGACTCCTCGATACCCTTGAGCTGAGAGGCTTGGTGATCCCTTTTGTTAGTAGCAGTATTTTATCTTCCTTCCTTCTTTTGGTACTATACTCTTCATGCGCTGCTCTGGTTTTTCGTTGTAGCGCCTTTCGATATGCTTCGTCGGTTGCTTTCTTTTTTTGCTCACACTCGCCGGGTTTCCTGTAGGTGCCTATGGTAGTCTCGACTGTTTCAATCTTGGCAATCTCCGTTGTGCTCAGGCGGCCAATTTCAAAACATAATTTGGTGGGTTGGCGCGACTTTCTGGCATTTGCTAGTCGAGCTCTGAACCATGCTTAACCAAGTTGACGTTCGGCCGCCTCAAAGCCCACACATCGAATATATTTGACGAGTACCTTGCGTCAAAGAGCACGTGGTCAATTTGGTTAGTGGTTCGACCGTCCGGAGACCTCCAGGTTTGCTGTGTAGATTTTCTTGCTAGGGAATCTTGTGCTACCTTTTACCATGTTACGAGCTGTCGTAAAATCCGTGAGTCGAAAGCCGCTATAAGTTGTCGCATTGTGAGAGCTATGCGTTCCGATCATTCTGCCGAAGTACTCCGGACAGGGCGTATGAATATGCATATCAAACTGATGTTATAGAATCTCCCTGGAATGCGAATCACAGCCAGGCGATTGCTTATTGGGTTAGAGTCAACTTAGAGTCAACAATTTGCTTGCAATCCATTCCATGCGTTAGACAGAAGGCAAATTGCATTTCGGAGAGTGAATGCTTTAATTTTTATTTTCAGGTCTGATCCCTCACATCCAACTAAAAACGCCAATCGACTTTTTTGTAGTGCAACATTGTCAAATTTATAAACTTTTTAACTCGCCATTTTTTTAGATTTGATTTTAAGCCCCCATAGGGGCACTAACAAAAAACTTTAACTTAACTATAACTTATTGTATTAACTAGGTGGCAGGGTGGAAGCGATTAAGGAGAGTGTGACGGGTTGTGGTATAGAGCAATTCTAAGGCTGGGCTTATTGAGGTGAAGGTCGAAAAGATTGGTGTTAGCTTTGTGCAGCATTTTGAACAATGGTTCGTGGTAGCCATATTTTGTGCGTTGAGTGTTTATACGGAAAAGCGGCGTGGACCGAATGTGGGTTTGCAGTGAAAGAATAGTGCATCATAAACGATGCTCTCGAAAAGTTTGGGTATGCATGAGAGCTTGGCAATGGGACGATAGTTGGTAGGTTGGTGTTAAGGGAAATCATGTGCAATAATGAGGGGCTGCCAATGTTACCGCTGAGAAGGTCGTGAATAAATAGAATACTTGCAATATCACGTCGTTCTTAAAGGGGTTGGAGGTTGATTCATTTTAGGCGATCCGTATAAGATGGTAAATTAAGGAAGTCGGCCCAGAGAAGGTCACGAAGGGCAAAATGGATAAATATGCGTTGAATGGCTTCAATACGGGTAGTATGGGATTCGTAAGAGGGGGACCAGACTTGGCCATCATATTCGAGGAGGGGCCTAACAAATATGATGTTTAATGATTTCGTAACGTAAGCATTCGAGAATTCTTTGAACCAACGTTTCTCGTTTGATAATGTTGTCGATATGGAGGCGAAAATTGAGTTCACGGTCACAAATAACCCCTAGATCTACCAAGAAGTTGACAGGGGGTATGGTTTCATTACGAATAATGTAGGTTCTGGGCGGTGAGGAAGAGCGCTTACGGGAGTTTGGCATTTACTGACATTGAGCTCGAGATGTTTGTTTTGACACCAATTAGTGAACCTGGTAAGGTGCAATTGGAAAGAGCAGGAGTCGACAGGGGAAGATATGTGTTTAAATATTTTCATATCATCGGCATTATATGTATGGAGAGCTGTGAGTTCAGAATAACGCTGTGAACATCATTAATGGTTAGAATAAATATCAATGGGCCGAGATGACTACCCTATGTGACACCGGAGGTAGCATTAATTGGATCAAAGATAGTAGATCTGAAGATAATGTTATATTGATCTTCAAGATACGATTTGATCCATGAGATAAAACTGGGAGAGAAACTGAGGGCAGTGAGCTTGAGGAGAATAATTTAGTGAGACTTTTTGTAAAAGGTCTTGCTAAAGTCAGTGGCGACAACATCTACTTCTTTGCCAGCTTCCAGTGCACACAAACATTGTGAAACAAACTCGACTGGATTAGTGGTTGTCGATCGACCTTTTAGGAACCCATGTTGGTTAGGAGAAAATATGGGTTTGCAGTGAAAGAATATTGTATCATAAAGGATGCTTTCGAAAAGATTGGGTATGCATGAGAGCTTGGCAATGGGACGATAGTTGGACACATAATTTTTCAGTCCTTTTTTTGTGGACTGTAATGATATAAGCATATTTCTAAAGCTTAGGAAAGAGTCCTTGAGAGATAGAGCTTTGAAATGGAGTGAGAAAAAGTAAAATAAAATGGTTATTTTTTAAGACTATGGCAGGCAGACAGTGCGTATTTTTTTGGCGATTAGGTCGGGAGTTATGTTCAGTAAAACAGGAGACACCTGGGGGCAGTCTTTCAAATATCGAAAAAGCCGTGATCAGGTTGAAGATCCTGTTCGGTGAATGATTGGCTGAAGAAATGAGCAAAGAAGTTGGGGATTACTTCAGGTTCATTGGAAGAGTTATTGAGAAAATTAAATGGAGCTGGGTAGCAACCGATAGTTCTTTTTGTATTAATAAAATGGAAGAAACACTTGGGGTCAGAGATAAGGAAGGATTGCATTCTGTTCAGGTATCGGAGGTAGAGTGATTCACATAGCTGCGCAAATTTAATGTAGGACTGCATATAATTAGAAAGGTCAGATGCAGAGGAGGATCTAAGATAGGCGTGCCAATTTTTGTTTCTTTTATTGCGCAAAGAGCGTAGTTCCTTGGTATACCAAGGCGGAGATGAAGTTTCATTCTTTTTGTGGTAAATATGGGACTGAAAGAATGAAGCAGCTGAGGATTTTGGTGTAAAATAGTGCAAGGTTTCGTTTAAGAATAGTTATGTGTGAGTTAGGGTTAAGGAGGAAGTTAAAATTAACATTGTTGAGCAGGTTATTTAGTTTCGGAAATTGAAACAGTTCGTATTTTCGGAGGGAAGAATTGTGAATTGGGTCTCGAGTGAAAGAGGTGGATGAAGGGGATCTAAAGTAGAAAGAAAATGGTTGCTCGGGGTAACAACGCAGCTTACGGCATTAATTGAGAAAATCTGGTCGAGTGTTCTGTCTGTCCATGTTATTGGTGATGGTACTGAGTTGCAGAAGGCCGGAGTTGCCTGAGGAGGGGTTAGTGGCGATATAATGGGTCTCATCATCGGATTGGACCCATTTCAGGTGTGGGAGATTGAGATCGCCACAGATGATGATGAAGTCATTGGGTTTGGCGATATTAAATAAGGAGTCGACGAGATCAACGACGAGTTGGTAACATAAAGTTTCCGTTTAGGGAGACTTACTGAGGCACAAGTTTAGTTGAAGTCATTCGACGATTTGAAGGGCAAGGTATCATAGCGGCTGTGGATTGCTAAGAGAATGCCGCGACCACTGCAGGCAAGAAACGTGATTCTTTCTTTTCTTGTCATTCGGCCAGGAGCTGACAATTCCTTAAATCCTACAAAGGTTATATTGGGCATAAGTCGGTGGAATAACCCGGACATCGGCGTTATAAATTTGATGGAGAATCAAATCAACCCCTCTGACCTTTTCTTAAAATTAATCAAGAAAGGATCTACAAGCTGCGGTTTGTTTAAATGTTTTTCTCCACAAATTTTCAACGGCGAATTCCGTTTATTTTCTAAAAATTTGTCACCCACCCATTGCTCGCATTAAGAGATCCTGGCCTCTCCTTAATTTTTTCATGCAATGAGCACGCCTCTGTTTTTAGGACCTCGCTGGAAATTGGCACATTTAGCTTTCTTTGATTTAGGAACTACAAAGCTTTCTCCAACTTAGGAAATTCGCACCTCTTTAATGGAATCCTCTTTCCGGATCCAGATTCAGCCTTAGAAACAAACTTTCTTATTGCATCCTCTTTTCGTTTTATTCTGCTTACTGTAGATTCATGAATATTATACTCACGGCATATTGATTTAATTGAAGTTCCTTTATTAATTTTTTTCTAAAATTTCACTTTTATTTCAAATTGACAGTTTCACTTTTTTTTTTGTCTACGGTGAATTTAAGGTCTACATGGAAACAGGTAGTATGGAAAACCCCGTGCAAGGAAAACTAGAGTCAGAGAAGATAGACTTACTTGCCAGTTGAATAAAGCGAATCCATTTCTGACCAGTCAGGATATTCACTCTGCTCTGGTGACTGAGTTAAGTAGTCAAATAACACCCAGAACCATCAGGAATCTTGTACCCGATTAAAGACATTTTCTACCGCAAGCTATGGATCGATGCACCTTTTTTTTCTTATAGGAAAACCATAAAAATCTGTAATTGTAAATAAAATAAATTAATATTCTCTATTCGAGGCAGTCTTCGTGCCAAGAAGAAAGCTGTGTTTATGTGTAGATAAACCAAAGGAATCGTCCATCATCTGAAAGTTTGGTTTTCGTGCAGCACTAATTTATATGAATCTTTAACAGCTGGAGTATTTCGAGCATTTCAAGACCGTTAATCCTTTAAATACTCAACCATTACAGTCCATTTATTTGAATTATTGCCCTCCTCCATAGCCGTTAGATCCATCTCTACACCATCCATCTGTTCTAATTCCTCCGTCGCTCTTGCCGCTTCCGCAATAATCCTATTGCCCTTAAAGCACTCACCAGCTGCATCATAAAGTTCATTGAATGGATGAATTAATTATCCTTACTGTCTGTCATGTCTTCGTCCTGTTGCTGGGAAAAAAAATCGAAAAGCAGAATTGAAAAAGAAGTATATTAAGTCCCCTCGGGAGGTGCTCTTTAAGAAAAACTTTTTTCCAGAATTTTTTTGTTTCTTCCGTTTCATCCAATTCCCGACGTTAAGGAGGATGCAATAATGGGGCGCTGTGTGGAATGATGAGTGCAAATTCCAGAAATACCTTCTTCCCACTTAACTCGAGTGACCTGAAATTCCACCTGCCATGACTTGCGTATCGTAATTGTTTTTATCATCATCATCATTATGATTGTATCATATCTTCGTATCTGGGTTATAAAAAGAAGCTTCATTGTAACTGACAAAAGGTTGATGGAGGGTCTTCGCTGTGTTATTGGCTTTAAACTCGGCAGCCATTTAACCACCTTTTTTCCCGGCAATAAAATCACGAAGAAATCCAATTTCCCAGTTTCTTCCCACTGTCACACATACGCTAACGTACATGAAGTGGCTGTGGGACCCAGAGTCCTTCGTCCTATCCGTAATTTTATGACTTATTCACAAGGTATGCGCACAGTTCATGCTAAACGTGAATAAAAATCAAATAAAAGTTCTTACGAAGGTCAATCAACTCGCCTGGAATGGGAGCCAGAGGGGTAGGCATCGAGTGGCGAAAGCTCGAAGGACATGGCTCTCATACACATACTCGTAGTACATCATAGAGAATAGGAGGTGGTGGTGACTGAGAGGGTTGCTTTGTTCTAAATCGATGCCGGCGGGGCGGTGGATCCTCTTCGTATTTTGGTTTCGCCTCGATTGCCGTTCTGGTGTCTGCCGTGGAACGTGCCATGGACTTGGCTTCATCGTTAGCTGGACGTGTTGTGCTGTCTTGGGATGTTTCTGCTTTTTCTCTCGACTCTGTTCTATTTAACCAATTTTCATTTTCATGCACATTTGTTCCGGTATCTGGTTGGGTTTGCGGGCTTCTCTCTTCACTCTCGTTCGTTTCGTTCTTTGCATGCTTAACGATGACGTCCTTTTTCTTTCGGTATTCTCGTACGTATTTAATTTTTTTTGTTCTTTCATCCTTTCATGAGAAATGTGTCAGCAACCAGGCGGAGAGTTCTGGTTCTCGTTCGCATTGAAATTATACGAGTAATGCACAGTGAATATATTTTCGTTCTAATTGCAGAAAAGCATTAAACGGAAATGAGTCCCGCTGCCGGCGTAATAAGCGTGGGCGGGAATTTGTGTAAGGGGTATGGAATGGCAAGGAATTTTCGAATCCAATTTGCGTGTTGTTGGAGAAAGTGGAGGAGATTTCAGGTTTCCTGGATTGAAAAATTGTTGAGTTATTCTCGAGGTTGCAATGTAAAAATACTACTATCTAAGTGGTTTTATAGGTCATTGGTAATGGAAAGTGGATGGAAGAAGGATGGGGGTATCGGCGTGGTTTTCAGAAGATGTCGTTCGGCAGGAAAACACTATGGTCGAAAATTTGATTTCGGTTCGCTTTTTATAAGCTGTAAGTGAATTTTAATTTGAATATTTCAATGAGGCGTGCACGGTTGCTCTTTCCTTATTCAGAAAATGCTGTTAAACTTGCTCTAGGAGAGCTTCACTGGCACTAAATTTTAAGAAAAGCTTTGATGTGATGTACTTAATTGACAAAAGTTGTTCTTAATTTTAAACCGAGGATATAATTGTCAACGTAAACGAGTTTCGTAAGACGTCAGCAGTTTTTCACCTTCTGTTGGTGTCATGTTGGTTGTTTTCAGACGTGGTTTTAATATTTCACGGTATTTTAACTGTCAACAATCAACTAATATTCTGATGACTATTGGTAAATAAAAAGTGTAAGATTATTCCATTCATATTCTGTCCCATTTGCAACCATTTTTCGCAACTTCTTGGAGTATATGGCTATAAGGTCTAGATGACAGTAGAAAAAAAGTCAGTATTCACCGTTTTGTTGTGAATCTTTTCTATTTCATCACGCAGCTCGAACGTGTATCTAAGCACATTTAATTTTCTAATTTTTGCTTGTGACAAACCATCACAACGATAGGAAATTTTTGACATTTCAGTAAATGCACGAAATTTAAAATAACATCTCTTCCTCCATGGTCTGCTATACCTGTAGAAGTTGCGGAAGTTGTAACCGTGATGGTAAGAGCAGCTTCCCTCAATCCCCTATATGGGATATAATTTTTATTTTATTCATAATTAAGAGGGGAACGTTATCCCATCAGTTATTGTGTTGGCATCCGACAGCAATGACGCGGAGTTTCGGATTCTGCAACAGCCCCTACAACTCATTCAATGCTCAAATGCAGCAATTGCAGTCGATAGGGATCTCTATTGAGCAGCTCATATTAACCTACGCCCTTTCGAATCATGAATATTTGCCTCTGCCGACGATGTTGATGCATAGCTTGGCTTATTTCACATCCATTTAATTTTAGGGTCGCCATTCACGATAAAAAAGCCGTTTGCTTTTTGGCCGTTGAAGCAACAATTTTCGACGTCTCTCGGCTTTTGAATCATACCTAATGCTTTCAAACGCTTCGAAATTATTACGTAGGTAGTGTCTGATATGAGTCTTCATGAAGTTATGTCTCCAATTCTTCGTCTTCAAGTTTTTTTAGGTGTTCCAAAGAGTCCTTCATCTTCAAAACCAATCTTTGTATATCGTTTTCGACAAATCTCCCCATAAGCCTTAACAAGAATTCTGTGTGCTTCAGGTGGAATATTTTGTTGAATGAAATTATTTTTTATTATTACTATTGACGGCCTTGTGGAAATCGGGAGTGCAGTGCCTCGTTAACAACCCTTCACCAAGTCTCCCCTTTTTGAATATGCTTATTTTATGATTCACTGTTCTGTTTCATCTCTTCTAGGTTCACTTTTACGAGTATATTCTCTTCCCATCTATGACGAAGCAAGGTGTTATCTCTCTATACTCAATATTCTTTTGAGTTTTTGCCCACTGTCCATTCGTTCTATCTGTCCTGGCTATTTTAGTCTTCGCGATTTTGTTACTCAACCAATGTTTGGGGCTGAATAAAGTTCCTCGAGTTCTTGATTTTGTAAGGTTTATCCGTTCGTCTGTTACTTCGTCCAGACTTCCACCATAGATTCACCTTAAAGGCCCTTTTTTCAGAGACTCGAAGTCTATCTTCCTTCTACTTAGTTTAATGACCAATTTTGACCTACATAATGTGTCAATGGCATTATTATGGTATTAAAAACAAGGATTTATATTTTGCGAGACAAATAATCCTTTGGCATATGTAGCCCTCTATTTTCGACTGTTACGTACTTTTTCTCAATCAACACGGTTCTCAGAACACCTGTGCAGGGACGGGTTAAGAATATCCCTGCAGCGATACCTCTCGCTTGTCGTAAAAGGCGACTAAAACAAAGGTGAACAAAAAGCACATCTAGGCAATTTAGAAAACACCAAGGTGAGCCTGGGGACACATATACCACCATTAAACTGCCCCACAAGTGTGCATGCAAATCAGTGGGTTGACACGACTGGAGATCACCGGTGTTGTAAGAGTAAGATCAAACAAAAAAAAATAAAAAATAAAAAATCTGGAGTATGACCGTGTCAAAAAAAGGAGGGGAAGAAAGAAAACGGTCAAACCGTAGCATTATTGAAAAGAACGCTAAAAGGAAAAGCACTACCCCACCAGGCACTACTAATGGTCGTGATCCTAGGACGAGCAGCAATGCTCGGGTCAGAGCTATAGGATTTCCGGGGGATAGCAAAGTAATGCAACGGCGTAAGCCACACTTAAGAGTGGCGAATTGGAACGTTGGAAGCATGAGTAGTCGCAGCTATGAGCTTGAAGAAATTATGGTTAGAAGGCGAGTAGACATCCTGTGCGTACAAGAGACGAAATGGCGAAACACCGGTAACCGGGCACGCTTCTTGGACGTTAAAACAAAAGCCTACAAGATGTTTTACTATGGATTGGAACAAGGAAAAAACGGAATCGCCATCATCCTTGCGGCAGAGTTACTTGGCAACGTCTTAACCATTTCAAAGTCCAGTGACGGTTTGATGGCTCTCAAATTGGTGATGCATGGTGAGGTGTGGAACATCGTAAGCGCATATGCCCCTCAAGTAGGATGCGAACAAAAAGAAAAAGATGCATTCTGGCTAGATTTCCACAACCTTGTCAAAATCATCCCAAAGGAAGAGCTTTTGTTTGTTGGGGGAGATTTAAACGGACATGTCGGGAAGACAAGCGAATACTATGAAGACTACCACGGAGGGCTGGGATACGGCACCAGGAACTCTTCAGGTGAAGATATCCTAAACATGTGAAAGTCGTACGGTCTTATAGTGCTAAATACCATGTTCGTCAAACAAAGACGGCACCTGATCACTTAGCAGCAGCGGAAATGAAACTCAAATAGACTATCATTTGGTATCCAGTTCAACGCCCCTCAACACCGTCTCCTCCTGACTGAATTTTTTATGGAGGCGAGTAAGAAGTCAAAGCAGCAAACGAAGGTGTCTGAGAGAATCAGGTGGTATAAGCTGGATAAAGGAAAAATCGGAGCTTTTATTACCAACATGAAAAACTACCTCTTTTCCATTATCGATGAGGTCGGTAATGAGGAGTGCAGAGCACAAGACATGTGGGATTACCTACAAGAATCTGGCCTGGAGAAAGCTAAATCACTGCTCGGAACATCTAAAGGCCCCTGCCAACACGCAAAAGAAACCTGGTGGTGGACAGACGAAGCCAAAGCAGTGATACACGAAAAGAAAATGGCTTTCCAAGCTTGGTCAAAGTGCTCTTCTACTAATAGAGAGGAAAAAGCTCGCCGTGAAAAGGTATATAGATGTTGCAAAGGTATCGCGAAGAAAAAGTGCGCCGAATTCAAAGCGAAAAGCATGGAAGGCCCCTATCAGGAGTTGGAAGAAATATCGTCTTCCGCGTCTGACAGGAACCAGGCTACCCAGGAGCTTCGACAAAGCAATTTGAACAAAGGAGCAAATATCTTTAAGATAACCGCCTAGAGAAGAAGAAATGCTCAGGAGATTCGTTTCCCAAAGTTTATTAACAATGCTGAAGGCCAACTCCTTGTGAAAGACGAAAAAGTTCTCCACAGATGGCGAGAGTATTGCGAGGAACTTCTGAACGAACAGTTTCCCAGAGTGTACTTTCCAAGATCCGCCCCGAATCATGCCGAAATATCCGACATCATAGTCGAAGAAGTTCGGTACGCGGTTAAAAACTTCAAGAAAAGAAAAGCTGTTGGGCCGGACGGGATACCCTCTGAGTTCTGGAAAAAGATGGGAGACATCGAGTCTAGATGGCTCATGGTTCTTATCTCTAAACTTATGAGAGGCGACACTATGCCTAATGAATGGAGGGAAAGCTATCTTCTTCCTTTGCACAAAGGAAAGGGTGATACGCGAAATTGTGATAACTACCGTTCTGTCAAGCTGATGTCGCACACCACGAAGATCGTTGAACAGATAGCCGACTGCGGAAAATAATACGACTATCTGATGATCAGTGCGGGTTTGTCTCGGGTAAATCAACGACAGATGCAATCCAAAGTATAAGGGTCATGATGGAAAAGCATCGTGATTCTTCAAAGGACTTGCATATGGTGTTGGTTGATTTTGAGAAGGCCTTTGACCGGCAACCAAGAGATCTTTTATGGGTAGCGCTAAGACAAAAAGGAGTTCCAGAAACCTACGTGCGAGTGATCATGGACATGTACAAGAGAGCAACGACAAGAGTAAGATGCACCGCAGGAGTCACCGAAGAGTTCGCAATCAAAGTTGGTGTCCTCAAAGAGAGCGTCCTCAGCCCACTGCTCTTTATAGCAGTCCTTGATTGCTTGCTTGAAGGAAAAGTGACGGGCCCCAATGTGCACCAGCTATTCTTTGCTGACGATGGAGCCATTATAAGTGATGATCAGGCGTCCCTACAACGAGCACTTGATGTGTGGGTGGACATTTTTGAGGGACACGGGTATCGTATTAGTTCAAAGAAGACAGAGTATCTGTGCTGCCCGTACTCTGACCCTCATCAGCCTATTCCAGACATTTACTTGAATGGAAGAGTGCTTCCCAAGTGTGAAAAGTTTAAATATCTGGGATCTATGATTAATAAAGGAAGGCTCTATACTTCAGTTGTACGTCCGGCGCTCACATACGGTTCACAATGCTGGACAATGCACGAAAAGTATGAGAGCAAATTAACGACAGCTGAGATGAAGATGCTTCACATGACAGCGGGAGTAA
The DNA here is from genome assembly GCA_958301585.1 of Merodon equestris. Classification (NCBI taxonomy): domain Eukaryota; kingdom Metazoa; phylum Arthropoda; class Insecta; order Diptera; family Syrphidae; genus Merodon; species Merodon equestris. The sequence continues at coordinate 185,292,041 of OY284413.1, read as the reverse complement.
CAAAGCGTGACAGAATTAGAAGTTCAAAGATCCGAGGAAGCCTCCACGTAAAAGAAACCATCACAAGAAAGATAGAGCGCGACCGACTCAGTTGGTATTGCCATGTTCAAAGGAGAGATCCTTTGAACCCCGTCCAAAAGGCGTTATCAATCAACATTCCAATTTCAACACGCAAAAAAGGCAGGCCGAAAAACAATTGGTGCAAACAAATGCAAAAACACCAGCATTTGATTGGCCTCAGCGATGAAGTAATCCCAAACCGGGAAGCCTGCTGCTACTTTCTGAAGTCAAACCGGCGGACCCCACAAGCGGACCAGTAGGAATGCAGTTAAGTGGGAAGGTTATGGTCCTACACTTCTGACCATAACAACGCCGGAAAAAAAGGAAAGGAAGAAGAAGAACACGGTTCTCAGAAATTCGAACTCTTCCAATTTGCCAAAGCTTTAATCTAGTTTAATCAGGTGCCAATATACCAGCACCAAATTAAATAGAAGTGGAGACAAGGCATCATCATAATTTCGGGTAAAGTGTTTTCTCCTTTAACTCGTCCTTTGTCTCCCTTTAGACACTCTAGTATCATTTTTACCAACTTTGTTAGGAGAACGAACGTAGGACGTTGCGTGAAATCTCAATTTCTTTTCTAAAACTAGTCAAGTAAATTCCGTCCAAATACTATTTTCTGGTGCGAAACTCGACTTGATTAGTTTGAAATCAAATCGAGCCCATCCTGCGGATCCTGCAATCAGACCATATTCTCAAAAAATGAACATCATGACATGTCAGCCACTAGTTTAGGCAACTATGTAAACATTGGCAAACGTATTAAATTTTCCTGCAAATCATTGAAAATTCAAATGATTAATGTAGACTAGAAATAGAACAGGGCCCAAAACAGACTCCTGGGGTACACCTAGATTGATAGTCCTATATCTACTGATTTTTTTTCTCCAGATTTCTCTTAGATTTTATACAGATTAAAAATAATTCACATCAAAATATAAGCATTTATAAAGCATTAAGGGCTTATCTGCAGTTCTTTAACTTTTTGTGGCAAATTTATGTGTTTGATGATAATAATTGGAATTTAGACCTTATACCTTCTTTCGCTATACTGGTGAAACGATATTGGGGTAACAGAGCTTCTGTCATTCCAAAGGCTAAAGATAACTTCAAGCTTGTGGAGCTGATTTATGCTTAGCATCTTTTCCCTTCGTTCCCAATCTATCGTTGCTGGTGCTAGTATCCGTACTGTGCTCTGTATATTATCTACTGAATCATATTTTGTGTCGCCTCAAGTTGAGCCATTTGCAATGTCTTCCCTCGAAATATCTCAAATGGTCTTCAACCAAACTAAGATAACATTGATATTACTCAGGTGGTAAAGAGCATATGCTGAGAGCGACGTGGTGCACTTATAACACAAACGCCTTCGAATGTTCATTACGTGGCTCCTCTCCTTGGCGAGGTAATGGCAAATCCCCCGCGCTCGCCATTCAAAATCGGCATTAAACTGTAGGTCCCGTTCACTTGTGTGAAAAACAAACCTCACACAACAAGCTTGGGTCTGGCTCTCCGTGAACTTTAACGCCATCTAAGAAGAAGAAAGAGCATATGTTTATCAGTTCAATGTGGTAAAACTATTTAAGACTGTTGTCTTATATTAGCCCAGATATTTGCAGACCGACACTTTTTCTATTAGTCCGCTGAATTTGTTTTTCCTGTGCAGCTGTCAATGTTATCCAGATTCGATTGAACACATCTTCGATCGTGCATTTTCAGAAAAAAAAATTGATTTAGGAATATAGGGCGAGTGCACGACCGCTGATATATGTGGTGAATATGAGCGGTCCCAGTTTTGATCCTTATGGCACTCCATATTTATCACTTTTTTCATCACTGTGCTCTTCCTTGATTTACTTTGAAGTGTCTGTTTTTGAAATACAATAGTTATCAGCTCAGTAGAATATCATTCCACGAACACTGATTGACTCCATCTGCCTTACGATAATTTAGAGGCCTGAGGTATCAAAGGATCAAACCACCTTTTAAAGTCAATGAAAAAGCAATGAAACTATGGTTTTTATCAAGGCTTCTATGCAACTTGTTCGCAAAGTCTCCTAGCGATCGGGTTGGAGTTTTTTTTTCTGAAATCAAATTGCTCATCATGAATGGTTTTATATTTTTCAATGGAATTGTACGTACGGTCTCTTGGTCAGAACATCTTCCAACACTTTGCCTATAACTGAAAGAATAGAAATGGGCCTTTAGTTCTTTATATCGTTTGTCTTTTGGTAGTTCTTCCGGCCGAGTTTTTGTTTTTAAGAAAGTTGCGACTGAGGATTGGTCTTATATTATGTTACTCAGCTCTAACATCACAGGAACCAACATTGATGCGTTATTTTTCGGGTCCCTTGGTCTAATTTAATTTATGTCAAGTAAACTGTTATCTGTTAGAGATCTGAAAATATTTTCTACTTCTGCGACAGACACTTCTTCTAAAAACATTGATCTTTGTACGCTGCCTATGATTCGATTCAAAATTCTGCCGCTACTTCGTGACCTCTGTTGTTGACCTCAAAAGCTCATCAAAATTGATGGAGCTCTTCCCCGAAATTGCAACGACTAGTTTCCAAGGTACAAAAAAGCTTGATCTCTTTAGAAACTAACTACTAACTATTCTTCACAATTTTTTTTACAAAAATTTGAGATAAACTAGAGGTGAAATGTTCTTGACCTGACACAGAGCGTTCCAATTAGCAAAAAGCTATGTCGTCGGGTCATATTAGTTCGTATGAAACCAGCGAAAAAATACATGATATAGATGAGTGAAGGTGAGATAGCTGAGGCTTTGGCGATATCTTAAGACAGGGGGAGAAACATCTTGCATAAAGAATTAGGGATGCGTAAACTCTGCTCAAGATGGGTGTCGCATTTGTTGAATGTCAAAAGTAAATGGGCAAACGATTTTCGGAGCAATCTTTGGACCTATTTTATGGAGTTCTGAACGATTTTTGTGTGGCGAGTTGTCACCATAGATGATATATGAGTCCACCACTACACCCTAGAAATGAAACAGCAGTCCATGCAGTGGTTGGAAGCCGGTGATTCAGACCAAAAAAGCGAAGTCCTTCGAAGTCCGAAAAGATAATGGCAAACGTGTTTTGGAATGGGAAAGGCATCCTGTTATTGCTTACCTTGTATAAGGCAAAACAAGGAAGTATTACTTCAACCTTCTTGATCATCTGGATACGGAAATTCGCGAAAAGAGTTTTGGCTCGAAGAAGTTAAGGTTTACCAGTGGATTTGGATACCATTTGCTCGGCCATCTCTCCTATTCTCCAGATTTGACACCCTCACACTTCCATCAGTACCCATCCTTTCTGGGAAATGCTAGTTGAATATTTTTAAAGCCTATAGTCTCCTACTTCCGGGAAGGAATACTGATATTGAAAAAACGCTAGACCAAGTGTTTTAAAATCAAGGGCAAATGTTTTGAAAACTAGTCATTTTTCAACTGAAAATCGAAGTCTTTCATTGTCAAGTAGAGAACTTTTCGCCCCACTATACGTCAAAAATCATATATAGCAGTGACTCGCTTATGTCCTACCGGGTGAACTTGTATTAAAGTTCTTCTACCCATGGTTAGGTTAGATTAAGTGGCTGCCCTCCGTAAAAACGGTAGGGATCACTTAGACCAGTAACGTTCTATTGTGTTACCACTTGAGTCGGCATGGTCACCGTTACTCTTGGAACCATTTTGAGTACTGAATAAAATTCGATATTTTGTAGATCTCCGTATCGGATAGATCCGTTAATTCGTTGAAGAAATATTCTCCCAGAAATCGTCTTCTTGAGGCGACTAGAGCAGGGTAATTGCGTAGATTGAGATTCTTCCTCTTCATCATCATGGCACCTACTGCAGTAGTCATTGTATGGCAGTCCTGATCTTTCAGCATATTTTCCCAAAGCGCAATGTCCTCTTAGGACTCCGATTAGGCTGTTTATAATCTGCTTGCGTGTTTTTAGCAGACTTGTGGTTTTACGTTGACAATACCTGGGCCAGGTTTGTCTCGCATAATTGCATGTTTCTGTTGCAGCGCATTTTTCGAGATTTTATATTTTTGCGTTTCCATTGGTGGGTTGATTTCTCCTTTAACAGTTGAGAGCTCCAATGTGGTGCCTATTTTGGCTAGTTCGTCTGCTTCACAGTTACCTGGTATGTCGCTATGTCCAGATACCCAGCAGAATGATACAGCGCATCTTCTCGATATCACATTTAGGGACATGCGGCCAGTGCCTGACCAATTTTGATCTTATTATTGGTGATTCGAGAGCTTTTATTGCAGCTTGGCTATCTGTGTAGATGACTCTGTCTATGTTATTCATCGATCTCACAGACAGCCAGCCGGCGGCCTTACGAATTGCTTGTAATATACTGCAGTGGTTCGGTAGTCTAAAGGTTTGGCTAATTTTTAGGGTCGGTGCATAGACACCGGCGCCCACACCATTGCTTGTCCTAGTCCCGTCTGTGTATATTTCCACTGCAGTGCCTTTTATTGGAAATTCATTCCCCTCCCGTTGCCGTCGCGTCGGTTGCGACTTGTTGTTTTGTAGAGAATCTTGAAGTCAAGGGTCAGAATTAAGTAGTCCGTGGCTTCACTTATATCATTGCTTTGGCGCAGAATACCAGCGTGCACTATTTCGGAAAACTTCCAATGAGCGAATTCTTTAAGTCGCAGCGCCGATTTATTTGCCTTTTCCTTGCCTTCTACTCATACATTGTCGGAGGATTTTTGAAAGCTGATCAGAGAAGCACTCGTGAACTTGGTCTTGCTTTCAATGCGATAGGAATTTCGATGCGGTTAGTGTCAGGCCCCGCCCTAAAACCGAGTTTATTATGAAAAAAAATTAATTGTTCTTAAACCGTTTAGATAGGGTTTAATAGATAACCTTGTCCAAGGCATTGCTGATACTCGGAAGGAGACACGACAAAGTGATTTTAAAGCACTCAGGCGCATGCTGCTCAGTTCGTTACAAGTACCTGGAAACACTTAAGCGGGATGTCCTACTGCCACCCGCCATACTCTCGAGACAGAGTCCCTTCCGACTACTTACCTGTTCCGACTGAGGACACGTGGCCTGGGTGAGCGCTTCCGATTCTTGGAAGAAGCCAGAAATTGGGTCCTGAATTGCGAGAAAAGAGGTATAACTTACTCGGAATTCGTACGCTTCCAGAAAATTAAGCAAAAGTTGCAGCTGGCTGTTGGCAATGCTTAAATAATAAACATGTGACCATTGTTCCGAAAAAAAGTTCTAAATTTTGAACACAAAAAAAGAAAAAAACGTCGGATTCCGAAAATCTATTCCACACGTTGCACATCTAGAGAAAAAGCATTCCCTCATTCAATTGAAAATCATTTCTATTCTCAGAAGAGAATAAAAACAGTCTGCTCAAGGCTAGAACATATTTTGAAACATTTCACAAGAAGTGGATGGTCAACAAAATGACATCGTCTCGTTTTTTTTCGAGTTCCAACTTATGACATTTTAAAGCGTGCCTACGCCTCTATATAAAAGAAATTGAAACATTTAAGCATGGTCCTTTATCTGCCATTTTCTATTAAAAACTTTTCCCTAAGTATACCTCATGCTCCAAGATAAGATAACAATACGCATTCCAGTCAAAAAAATACTCAAACAATTTGCTTACAAGTTAGGATCAAATACGCACAACAGCATGACATCGCAATATTATCTATTTATGAAATATCTTTGCCTTTTATCCCGCGCAGCCTTATCAAGTCTGGCGTTATCAAAAAAAAAGAAAAATCGGAAAACACGGTAGAACAAGTGTGCGCTCGTAGCAGAAGACCAGGAAGGATAGACCGAAACCACAAATGCAAATTGACTAAAATCATAGCGACAAGGAATTCGTACGACAACTTTTTAACATAATTTTACATATCATCCGAATAAAAGGGAAACTTTTCCACTTTTCCATTCAATCAGGAGCCATCGCAGCCGCTTGCTGCGTGCACGTAGAAGCCCTGCCGTACGAGTATGTCGCTTGTACTTGGCTTAGGTATGGCCAGGTTGACATCGACTCATGTTTATGTTTCGCATTTTGTTTTTATTCATTTCTTGTTATTTTTTTTTTGTGCTTCGGGGAGCACAGGTATCAGTGGAGGACGGATGGCTCTGTAATGTAATCATTCTCAACGGCTCTCAGGCAGGGATCTCGTGATTTGTCCAACGCTGTCGGAGCCGTCAATCAAATTGAATTGAGTGTCACGTTTGAATGGTGGCAGCGGTTTTCCTCATGCCTTTTGGCCATCGGCATGAAACCTTAAATCGATTTAAGGTTTCCTGTTTCTTCCGGTGAAACTTTCGACCCGAGGACCAACGAGCATTGGTTAGTTTCTCTCCCCTCGAAGCATATTGAACGTTGAAAAGTGGAACTCGTTAATAGCCACACTAAAAATACATTAGAAATATATGTAATCCCTTCGCCATTCGACCCCCGGGGGCAAGTCAAGATTTATTTACATAGGAAGGATGCTGGGAAAAAATCGATAGACCCCGTTGTTGTGCTCGAACTTAATTATGTTGTTTGCATAGTATTACGGAGATATTTTCAGAACGCTTTAATTTAACGCATTATGGTTTTGAAACTAGTGAAGCATTTGAGCGGAACAAACGCGAAAATGTTTTGCCGGATACCTTACTGACTATGATGGAAGATGACTTTGATGTTGCAAATTTAAAATTGTGAAACGTAGAGGACTCGACTGGGGCGCACCCACGCACACAGCCACTAGAAGTTCGCAAATTAGTTTCGATAGAAGACGTGAGCGCGATGAAGACATGATGGAGCAACTTTTCCACTTAGATGAAGTTAATTTTTTTCGTGCTATTACTCGTTGAAATAACGTTGTATTGTGATCATCTGGGGTATGACAATGTACCACCAGCAAGACTATTCAAAAGAGGAAAAATGACAAGAAAGCTTTCTATTTTCATAAAATATTAGATGCTATAGGGCAAATAAGTTCGAGGGATGACATACAGCTAAAATTTGAAGGAAGTACCAACCTTCCAACGATACGTGTCAACATTGTTTGACGATTTGACGTTGAATTCAGGAGATACGACGATTGTGCCAAAAATCCAGAAAAGTTAATTCATCATTTAGCTTAAACATTTCGAATGGGTATCGATTCAGAGCAATTATTGGAGCTGTTTCAGTGCAATAAAAATATTTTTTTCCATGGGAAACATTGACAATGAATAAAATATGCGACAATGGATGAAGCTCTACACTCCAGAGTCAATTTGACAGTCAGCTAGGTGGATAGAAAAGGATGAGTCAAGACAACGCACCATGTCACAAGTATATCGCAATAATAGCAACATTGCACGAAGGCTTCCAATAAGGAAACGATTCCCGAAACCGAGGGGTATTTCAAAGCCAAAGTTAGTCGTTTCACATAATTAAGTTATCAAAATAGTAGAAAAGCCTTGAAATGAATGTAAAGGGTGTCCAGTGGGAAATTTTCAAATTTGAAATAAAATAAATAAAAAACTGAAAATTGTAGGAATTTTGTTGCGGATTTTATTTTCTAAAAACAATATCTTCTAGATGACGCCTGTTTCTTTCCAGGCACTCTCGCAGCCGATCCCTGACATTTGCAATAACGCGTGAACAAAGAGCTGGTTCGATGGCGGCAGCTTCACGGCGAATATTCTCTTGCAGGGCCTGGATTGTTCGAGGACTGTTATTGTTAACCCTTGACTTGAGGTATCCCCACAAGAAAAATTGGGATGGTGTGAGATCTGGAGAACGAGGCCAGGGTATGTCTCCATACTTGCTGATCAATTTATTCGGGGAAATAGCTCTTAGCTTCGAGCAATTTTTAGAAAATTTTGATTTTGATGATTCCGATGTTGATGTAGACGATCAATTAGATGAATATGAGGATTTTTTTACGAGGCCATTGAGTCCGGTGCTATCCGAAGATGACTTAACAATTCTTGAAGAATCGGAAAATGAAGAAAGTTATTATTCCTTAGGAGAGCTGCAAAGGAGAAGTCCAAAATGGTTCCACAAAAATAATTTTGAACCTCCTTGCCTAAGAGAAAAAGAAAGCAATATTCCAGGTGAGCCAGGAGTAATGGATGCACCCTTTACACTTACTGTAAGGAAACATTTTCGAATTACTTGGATGACATATTTTTTGAGGAATATGCCAGGACCTCAAACACAAGCTACCTTTCTTCTTCGATTCCGCTGAGATCAAAAAGTTTTGGGGTCTAAGCATTGTTGCTGCATTGTTGGGTTTTCGGAGACTAAGAATGGCATGGGAGGCAAGAAACAGATACCCTTTTATTGCCGACAACCTAACAAGAGATAGGTTTTATCACGTCAGGAACCACCTGAAGGTTGTGGATGAGAATGAAGTTACTGTGGAATGCAAGGCTAGTGACAGATTTTGGAAAATTAGGCATATTTGCCAAAGAACAGAGCTCAATGTCTCAGTCATCAGAGACCATTAGAGGTCAGCATCGACGAACAAATGATTCCTTTTGAAGGCCATGTACTCATGAGACAGTTTGTAAGGGGTTAGCCCAACCCTGTAGATTTAAAAAATTTCGTCATGACGACGAACTATGGTTTGCCGTTGGATTTTATGCTCTACGAGGGTAAGGGAAGAACTATAGTTCCTCTACGTGCTCCGCTACCTGATAGGCTTGATGTGGGTGGCAAAGTAGTGCTTTCTTACTGACTCTCTGCAAGAAAATACTGTTGTTTTCATGGATCAATATTTCACGTCTAATAGACACTCCCTTTATTCATTGACGCATTTTTGCTTCAGGTATTGTACATTAATGGCAAGTAGAGTACCCAAGGAAATTTTGTTCAAAACAGAGAGGCAAATGCGAAAATTACGCTGCTCATATGACCAAGTCATAAGGAATGACAAAAATATTTGTATGATAAAATGGTTTGATAATGAACCCATTCTTTTCGCATCCAGTATTCATGGAGTTGAGCCTATGGACACTTGCCGCCGCTGGTCCAGAGTAGACAAGGCTCACATACACATCAATCGTCCAAATGCAATAAAAAAATATAATGAATGTATGGGAGGATTTGACTTATTAGATGGAGTTTTGGGAAAATATGCAATGCGCAGCCGGACAAGAAAGTGGACAGTGAGATCTTTACACCATTTTATGGACTTCGTTATAGCTGCATCTTGGATACAATACCATTATGAAGCAAATCGCGGTTGGGTAAAAAAATATATTTTGACCTACTTTAACTTAAATATTGCTGAAAATCTAATTTTTAATTCCTCAAACCGAAATCTTGGTGGCGAAACAGAAACAAGTGATTCTGACTTGGTAGTTGAAACCAGTACTGGAAAGCGGCGAAGAAAAGCACAACCATTACCCCCTGTTCCCGCAAGGACATCAATGCACATGCCAGAAATGAGAAATTCTGAGGGTTTGGACCGCTCAAAATGTAGGGAACCAGGACGTAAAAACCTATCGTACATATGGTTCAGCACATGCAAATTGCACTTATGCTTCTCTACAACCAGGATAAAACCTTTCACGAATAAAATATAATTGAAATGTGAATTTGGATTTTTTTTACTTCGCCGAGACCCAAAGTATCACTGGTGATACCTCCTTAAATCCTTTAATCCTTTTTAAATAAGTTTTTAATTCCAAACACAATTTCTTTATGACAATTTCTTTAAAAAAAAATTAAAATTTGCAGTATCATTCTCTCAGGACTGAAGAGGTTAAAAAAATAAGGGCCAATTATCGCTCGGGCAGAAATGGCACACCATACCGTCGTTTTGGGACAATGTAAACGTTTTTGATGGCGTCTAGGATTGTTGAGGCACCAGTAGCGCGAGTTCTATTCACCAGGTTTATGCATGTTTTTTTCCAGTTTTTATGATAAAAGAAAAATACGTAATTTTCTAGTGAAATCATTTTTTTTTATTCAAAATATTGGCCTTCGGCTTCTACACTTTTCGCCCATCTTTTAGGTAATTTATGAATACCATGCTAGAAAAACTGCTTGTCTTTCGTGGCAGACCATTCGGCGAGCCATTTTTGAACTTCCTCGAAATCGCTCAAGTGCTGCTCTGCGAGCGCGTGTCACATGGCGCCAAATCTGGGGAGTACGGCGGGTACAGTCAGGTGTCCTATCCAAGCGATTTCAAGGTGTCTTTCACTAGTTTTGCCGTGTGAAACGGCGCGTTGTCATGTAACAAAATCACTTTGCCATGTTTTCTGGCCCATTCCGGTCGTCTTTCATTTGTTAATAATAGCATTGTGTATTAATGGTTTCGCCGAGCTTCAAGAGTTCATAATACACAATACCGCTCTGGTCCCATCAGACTCAGGGCATAGTCTTCTTGCCGAAGCGATTTGGCGTCGATGTTGAAGGACCGGCTCCGCCAGGTGAAAGCCACGATTTTTTCTGTTTTTCGGCTCACAACAAGTGGTCGCTTGCCTTGTTTTAGATTTTTCCTGCCTAACTAAATTTGATAAAATGTTTAGACCTTGCACGGTTTGGATTTTATATGGTCGATTTTTTCATTCCTGTAGAGGCTCAAACCTTTTTAATGATTTACGCGAATTTCACATAATTTCGTGTCGAATTTGAGCGACATGTTCCAGCGTCGCTGCTGATGTTGATGGCCTCGGAGGAGTTCCGCTCTCCATTGGCCTATCTTGTCTAAACTTTTGCACCGACGATCAGATAAGTTGAGTGCTCGTACCATCACTCAGTCTGCGTAAATTGAAGTGAGAACAAAAATCGCGACGCGCACGAATCAACGATTCACCCAATTTCAAATATTGCTCAATCGCAAATCGCGGTGTGCTCCCGACCAATGATTCATCGCGACTAATAAACGCAAAAAAAATGCACATCGTACGATGCCTCCCCCACTTACCTCACCCCGCTGGTTTTCAAACATTCGAAATTTAAAGTTGAAAATTTCCCGCTGGACACCCTTTACCACTCATAAAAGAGAGTACGAGTATGTTGATTAATAAAGTTGAATTTTGCCCTAAAAATACAGTCATTCCACGAACTGATTCAGTGGTGTCCTATCTTCAGCTAGCTTTCGCGAGCGAACACAATATTGAATCTCCACACCAGTTACCTGTCTGAAACGTTCAAACTTATTGGTTATATTCGCTATCGATTAGGAAAAGCCTTGTTAGCCATATACTAGTCGTGTACGGATCATGCACCTATACACGGTCATCCAATTCGTGATTCACAGTTTCGCGAAGGTAATGGCTCTGTTGAAGAAGTCTTAAGGCACGCTTTGCAGAAATGATGGCTGCCTTCAGCGTGTAACTGTCTCTGTCAATCCTTATCGCTATAGCCAAAGGTTAACCGAGTTTGTTTGGCCTCATATCGACGATTTAGATATGGAAGACATGTGGTTTCAACAGGAAAGTGCCACATCTCATACAAGACCACACGTTTTGGCTTTAATGAAAGAAACATTTTTTGGAAGAGTTGTTACGCGTTTTGGTGGTTTGAACCGGCCACCAAGTGGAGCTATGCAAAATATCATTTTTAGCCAAACATTTCTTGAACAAGATTATATTATACATATTTATAATGACAAAATGCGAACAAGATACTAAAATAAAAATTTGATCCAAATTTAAATTATAAATTTGCTCATCTTAAATGTACTTTGACAATCCCAAATTGGATTACCCTGTAGAATACTACTCTGTCCGCCTGGATTAAAATCTTTCCGTACACTTGTTCATAGCGGCGACGCGGTGTTGACAGCTTGCGGTCGGCTTAGTCTGGGTCGAACCCCGGTCAGGACACTGACTGAGAGCAACTGAGTGAGGGTCGCGTTGAATAAAGTCTGTCAAGGTTTTAATCCTAGCTGTCGTACACGTACATAGATTTGGGTAAATATCCAAATCGTGTTATTGGTACATATCCTCCATCTCGAGCACGGTTCAATGTGAGCGACAGCTGTAATTAGTGTAGGCCACACTGTAATTTCACCCAAAGATTGGGGTTACCCTGATTTATCTATTTTTACTTTCGTGGACAGCACTAACCACAACAAGTGGTCGCTTACCCTATTTCAGATTTTTCCTGCCTAACTGAATTTGATAAAATGTTTCTTCTATTTTCACTTTTAATTTATTCAACCCAAATATCTTGCTCTTTTATAGGACTTAGTTAAACGGTGATGTGGCCGACACCTTTCTAGACGACATTGGCGTTTTTACCTGCCTTTGACGCTGTCAACGGCTAGGTAGCCGTAATTGTGCGGGTACTTTATTTATAAACAATTTTGTCATAAAATTACATTTTGTCGATAGATTTGAGTCAGAAGTTTATTGATTCAAAATGACACGTCTTGCAGAAAGATCCCTATTAAAGTCGAACGCCGTTTGCATTTAGCAGTCACAATTTATGGTTTTTGCACCATATTTTGGTACGATATATTAAAAGTCATTTATGTCAGCGTCATCGATTTGATATGTTTAAATAAAGCGACTCGTTGAGAGAAATATTTCACCGGGGGTCACCACCAACTGTTAACAACAAAGTTTGGCAGCTCTCCATCCTTCTTATACTCCACTGAATAACATCACTGTCAAACATGAGTTGGATGGAAATGTAGATTTCTTCATTCGCCTGTCCCTCCGTTCTGTATAACGTTCACATCTGGGTATAGTTTCATTATTCCATATAGCTAGGATGAGCCCTTGTAACTTTTTTGATTCATCTAAAGCATATTTTATTAATTGCGTGAATAGAAAGAAAAAGTGTTATCTGTCAAATCAGCAAATGTCCTATGATATCTTACATAATGTTTTGGGGAGGACAGCAGTGATATACAGGAATACACAATTTCAAGCTTAAACTGTTGTCTTTGAATCGAGCTGTCAACGCAACCAGCAGTTCTTGAGCTATTTAGATTCATTGCCCGTCGTTAATCTGTTCCCAAAAATGCGACGAACTGTTTTTCTATATCCCGTTATTTCGAATTCTGAGTGAAAATAAGGTTTTGCCCTTGTGAGCCGATAATTGGCGTGGATGTTGCCAGTTCATTTTTTGGCAATTTTTATCTACTTGAGCTACGTTTCGTTAATTTTCTCACTCAACATAGTTGCTCTAGTGAGTCTGGAATTCGTACAATGGTGAAGCCTCTTAAAGAAACTGGTCGGGGTCAGATCAAACTCCTTACCAACAGAATGGGACACCATGTACACGCCCAAACATCACCCCTGTGAGTGATGCTTGTACACCATCTGCAAATTCGCCTAATCGATAGATGAGTAGGTAAGAAGGTAAGAAGAAAAAGTTACGGAGTGGTGTGAATTATGCGTTAGCGGAGTCGTTGGACCATACTTTTTGAAGATGAAGCTGGAGCGGCAGTTACAGTGAATGGAGAACGTTATCACAACATGTTGTCCGACTATTTTCTTTTCCAAAATTGAATGAATTAAGTCTGTAAATTGGAAGATCGCTTTAAATCATTCAAAAGAGGAGTTGTGGATTGACACTTTCAGGCTTCTTTCTTCGGGTTGAAGAGTATGATCCAAACCAATAATACGGCAACAGTTCAAGAAATTGTGGCCATCGCCTTAGTTATGCTTCAAAAATCCAACGATAATTTTGACTTTCAATCAAGATTTACTACGAAAAAAAGGGTTTTATTTAACAAAGCCTTCTATGCTACGCTGTTCTGTCCTAAGAAACCTGAGTGAAATCATTCGGCTTTATTAGTTCTTGTGTTTTTAAACAAGTTTTGGTATTTTTTTTATTCATTTTTATCGTTTTATTGTTATTTTCTAGAAAAAAGAATTTAATTCTAACTTGAAAATAACTTAAAGTTAGACTTAATGGTCTTTTTCGGTCGCTCTCAGTCTGACTACACTTCTTGAATTGCCCCTCAGCTTAAACTTACCTATTGTATTTTTATACATAGATATACATCTAAAATTGAAATTGATGCTTTTTAATCTTCTACCTTGCAAAGTTGAGGTAGGGAAAACTTATGCAAAAGCTTTCCTGTCTGTCCATCTGGGCATATCCAGGTGAAAGTTTGCAAGATTTAAGGAAGAAGACCTGGAATTGTAGCTTGGCTCCAGGTGAGCTGATCCTATCTTGTTTGTTTTAACTTATTCAAATAGCTTAACCTATTCTAAGCATGGCTGATACTCGTGGGTTTCGTTCCGAGTGATCAATGCCTCCTAATTAAGGCTTTCAGCCACTGGACTTCGTCATCTCGTTCATACTGCACGCCCTAGACCTCACCAGGAGTTATTACGTCTTAGTCAGCTCTCAGGCTCATCTAAACACGATGACGCGCCCAGTCTTCAAAAGATCCCCTAGCTAACACTAATCTAACTTAGGAACTAAGGGGAAAGAAGGATCTTACCCACGTAACGAAACTTTTTGGTTGTTGTTGGGTGTGTTGTGTAGCACCATCGGCGAGGTCCCAGTCTGTCACTACGGTACTACATATGAGCCCGCCGCGGATGAGCTCTTTGTCCCTGACACTATAGTAGCAGTGTCAAGCTACCGGGATGTCTTCTCTGTTATGCACTAATTTTTCGAAATCAATATGGAGAAATGCCTCTGGGGCAATAAAACCCGATTGGAGCATGCTGTTGTGGTATCTTGCGGTTTGTATCTTGCCGTTATGGTCGTTAGTCACAGCCCTTTCGAGTCACGTTGATAAGAAAATGTTCGATTCTGTTTAGACCTGTTCCGTCGTACAGGACCTTGTTACGGTGATACTTAATGAACTGAGCATCTGGCATTCTGTACATTCTAAGACAGACCCTAAGGCACTGTTACACGAATTTTTTCCGTATCAGATGCCGCTACAGCTAACCACACCGGACAATCATATACTCGTACTTTGTAGGGGTTGTTAGGTCCACGTAGAATCTGATTTGTACTCTGTGGCCTAGTTGACTGCTATGAAACGGGCTCCCCATCTTACCGAAGACTTTCTTAGCTTCAGCGATTCAAGCATCTACTTTTCTACTGAAGTATAGATGCCAGATTCTAAGATAACTAAACGTTTCTCACTGCTAAAAGTTAAACTTCAACCAGTTTTTTCTAACAATATCGGTTCCGACTTTTGGAAATTAATTTTTAACTTCCAATCAATTAACACCGCATTAATGACCTCAATTTTTGGACCTGATCTGTACCCTACTATATCATCTGCATACGCTTTTGAGAGGCTATTAGATCAGTTGTGTAGATGTTAAACAGTATCAGAGAGCTAACTTGTTGTAAACAGAGTTTAGCGTCAAAGAACTAATGTTGTCGCATTTAAGAACAAAATTCTTTCCCATAATCATAAAGTGAGCCATGTTTAACAGATGTTTTGGCATGCCTAGCATGGTGAAGTATTCACCAAACCATACCGGTTACGGTTTCGAAGGCTTTTTTTTTAAAACGACAAGCCAATTACTCCTTCATTTGATCAGAGGTCTGCTTACTGCTTTTTCAAAAACCTTGCTAACATTTGGATTTGGAAATAAACTAACGGATAGGAGATTACCTGGGTTTGTTCTGTTTTTGTTCCATTTGGGGATAGAGTGGACCACCGCTGTTGTCCAATGCGCTGGATCATGAATATTATTCAGAGCGTTGTTGATGGATCTTCTAGCAAGAGGTGTCATTTTAAATCAATAAAGTTTTGCCTCAAATCTGTCTGTAATTTTTTGATAAAATTATTTGCAAAGTACACGCATGATTGCAGCTGCCGAGCCGTTGACAGTCTCACATGCGGCTAAAAATATCAGTGTCGACTCTAAAAGTGTGAATATCGTTCAACTAAGCCCTACGAGGGTGGTCCGATAAGTACTTAGCCTTTGAAAGAAAAACAAACATTTTGGAGAAATAGCGATTTATTTTTCAATATAGCCTCCTTTTAGCTCGATACACTTGACCCAGCTATGCTTCAACTTTTTTAATCCGTCTGAAAAATACGTTTTCTAGAGGTCTGCAAAGTAGGCCTCCGGGGCGGCGATGACCTCCTCATTCGACTGAAATTTCTGCCCGGCGAGTGACTTTCTCAAGTTTGGAAACAAAAAGAAGTCGCACGGGGCCAAATCTGGAGAATACGGTGGATGGTGTGAGCCGGTTATCATGGTGGAAGAGCATTTTTTTCTTCGCCAAGTTTGGCCGTTTTTTCTTCAATTCGGCTTCGAATCTGCCCAATAATTTGGCATAGTACAGCCCGATGTGGATCACACCTTGTGAATCCCAGAAAACGGTGGCCATCATCTTTCCGGCCGATGGGACAGTCTTCGCCTTCTCTGGAGCACGTTAGCCGGGTGAAGTCCACTGTTTCGACTGTTCCTTGATCTCTGGTGTGTTCCAGTGGTACCATGTTTCGTCGGTTGTCACGAAACGACGCAGAAACTCCTTCAGATTGCGCTTAAACAGCGCCAAACACTGCTCTGAAGTGGTCTCACGGTTGCGCTTGTTGTCCGGAGTGAGCAAACGCGGCATACATCGCGCCGACAGCTTTCTCATGCCCAAAATTTCATGCAGGATATGACCCACGCGATTTTTTGAACTGCCTACTATCTCAGCTATCTCGCGCACCTTCAATCGGCGGCCCGTTTTCGGGTCACCTGGACGTGGCTCATCAAAAACCGACGTGCGACCACGTTGAAACTCGTCAAACCAATTTTTGATGGTCGCCATCGAAGGAGAAGAGTCACCGTACACAGCATCCAAACGCTCTTTGATTTCGCTGCGCGATTTCCCTTCCAAAAACAAGAATCGAATCACCGACCGATATAGCTTTATTCCCATTTTTGTAAAATCCGCGGACACTCCCGCTTCCACACGCGATCAAAACAAACCGATCCGGCTGAAATTTCGACAGTAGCCGTCTACTAGAATGTACTACACGATAGTAAGTTGCTGTTGCAATACTGGCGCCATCACCACCCTCGTATAAAAGAGCAAGAAACAATTTATCAAATTTAGATTTAGTTAGGTAGGAAAAATCTAAAACAAGGTAAGCGACCACTTGTTACGTTACTGGTGTAAACGTTACGAAAGGAACAATAGATAAATCAGTGTAACCCACATCTTTGGGTGAAATTACAATTTGGCCTACACTAATTACAGCTACACTAATCACATGGAACAGTGCTAAAGATGAAGGGTATGTAAAAATAACACGATTTGGGTATTGACCCAAATCTATGTATGTACGTGTACGACAGCTACGATTAAAACCTTGACAGACTTTATTCAATGCTACCCTCACTCAGTTCCTTTCAGTCAATGTCCTGACTGAGGTTCGACCCAGACTGAACCAACCGCAAGCTGTGAATACCGCGTCGCCGCTACGAATAAGTGTACGGAAAGATTTGAATCCAGCCGGACAGAGTAGTATTACACAGGGTAATCCAACATCTGGTTTTGAAAGTACATTTAAGTTAAACACATTTATAATTTAGTGGAGTTCTTGCAGGACTTGATTTTGACAAGGTGATTTTTGATGACTTTTCGGCACATACTTGGGGAATATTCCTTTTCAGAACAACAAGAATTTTCGCTGTGTGCCCAAAAACCATATTTTGCATAGTCCCACAAAACCGAACCCCCATCTTGGTGGCCAGTTGAAATCACCAAAACGCGAAACAACTCTTCCCAGAAATTTTTCTCGGAATAAAGGCAAAACAGGTCTTGTTGTGTGAGATGTGGCTTCTTGTTGAAACCACATGTCTTCCACGTCCGTATAGTCGCCGTATTACCATACTCTTCAGAAACAACTATTCGCACGAGTTGTCTTCCATTTTTTCCCCTCGATTGGTATAGCCCTCATCCTGTACTCTTTAAAGCTTGATCACTTTTCAAAACTTGGAAGATTATAATCTGGACTCACAAAATTGATCACATCGAAGCTCTTATCAACAAAACTTCTCTACAGCACAGATCCTTTCCGATATCAATATAAACATTCCGACACAACAAAACTACCAATGACGTGAACAGCAAACTTGGCCATATAAACGGCCGAGTAACAAAACTTAACAACTTCGACATGAGAGAAAAACGTAGAAATATGACGATGATGTGATGAGTTGTGGAAGTCACTATATCTTTGAAAACTGTGATGACCTGTCAGCGAGGACGAGCTCTGAGCTGACACTCGGGCTAACGTTCTCGCCATTCATCGCTTGAGTATATAGCGCTCTTTACACTCACGATGCGCTCTCTCGCTCGCCGCTAATCCTCTACACATCTCCGACTAAGCGGGTTAGTCTGTTGGAGATCATCGTGGGAGCGTGTAACCTAATAGAGATAAATAAAGAGCTATTTCCAAATTACCACTTGTATTTGTTCATTGATATTAATCATAAGCTTCCAAGCTATGAATTTTGCTGCAGCAGAATTTCCTCGGTAGAGGGTCCAATGCTGCGCAGTAGTAACGCTGGACGTCGAAAATGCCTTCAATTCCGCAAACTGATTCTGCATTAGGAGGTCTCTAACCAGGATATACACCACATTGCCTTGTGAAGATAATTCTTAACTTCTTTATTAAGAGGAAACTGAGGACGGATGTTGACTTTAAATATTACAATGTTTCCGCGGGAGTCCCCAGGGATCAGTCCTTGGACCTCTTCGCTTAACGCTACCACAAGGAGTCAAGATTATCGGTTTTGCGAAAGACATCGCCGTAGTTGCTGTAGTAAGGTAAGAGGTAAAGTTCGCCACGGATGAAGCGATCGCCAAGATCAAACAGTGACTAGAGTCCGCTGACCTTGAATTATCTGACCACAAGACGGAGGCTGTTTTAATAACCAGCGGAAAGGCTTTGGAAAACGCAAACTTCCGGGTTGGGTGCCAATTATTCAGGTCGAAAGAGGTACTAAAATACTTGCTTGACAACCGACTTAGTTTTAAGACATAAGAGAAGATAAAAAGGCGTCACGAATGCAGGCAGCGCTTTACCAATTGCTGCCAAACATCGGTGGACCAGGACGCGAAGTGGATTCTGCTTTCCAGAGTGGTGAGTTTAATACCGCTGTACGCTGTGTCAGTCTGGGCGGGAGCTCTTACAACGAAGAATACAATAAGAAAGCTTTCGTCTGCATACAAGCTTTGCGCAATAAGGATAGTATGCGGTTTTTGGATAACCTCAAATGAAGCAGCCTGTGTTATAGCGGGTATGGTCCCTATCGATATCCTCGCCCACCAGATGCATAGGGTTTACCTTAAGCGAACTACGGTCCGTCAAGAGAACAGCGTTATCCGGAGGATAAAAGCAGAAAAAAGGGTAAGACCTGTGGCACTGTGGCAAGATAATAGGGCAAAAGGCAGATGGACCCACAAGCCGATCTCCACGATCGAGGCTTGTACCTAACGGCAGTATGTAGGCCTATTCCCCGAATCGTGAACATCGGTAACCCAGGCTAAAGGTATCTTTCGAAGATTACACGACCATTAAAAAAAAAATGGTCCACTAGTTGATCTGCGCGAAAGTTTCTTCAAATGGTTCAACTTTAGATTGTATATTTATTTGGGTTGTTATTCAAACCAAAAACATCACAAATTGTACGTCATGCACAAGACTATCCAGGTTTGAAATTGTTCATATGTCCACTTTACAGTGTCAAAGATGACCTAAAACAGACTAGCTTTTAAAATTTACCTACTACTGACATCTAGGCGTGCCTTAAAATGACAATATTAAATTCAACATATAACATACGAGTATATTAAATTCGGGCAAGAAAAATACTCATCCATATACTAGGTATAGGAACCAAGGGACGATGTCCTTTCTACTCAGTCACTGGTGTCCAAGTGTAATTATCAAATTATCAAGGTATCAGAACTTCCAACCACAGCGCAGTTGATTTGCTTCATCGAAATGGGCCAGGGCAGAGTTGGAATTTCGAAAGTTACCATCATCCGCTCTCTCCCAATGCATATAATGTAAATCGTCCTTCTAACCTTCCACCCCTATCGTCCATCATAACATTGCTCCATAACATTTACTCCGAAGGACTTTCAAAAGGCTAAAGTTTAAGGTAACAAACAGCCAATGTATTTAAACTTTGTATCCATCAACGTTTTCATATAGACATGACATTGCTCTTACTCCCCGTCATCGCCTTCGGACGTACCGTCGAACAGTAAACAAGGACCATACCCGAGGTGTCAGGAAATAAATTCTGCAACAAAATACCAAACTCAAGTTTTTCATTGTTTCCGTTTTCACTTCCAATTCGAATGTATTTTTAATTTCGCGCCGCACTCGTACACGTCCACCGGAGATTGCCAACGAAACCTCTATCCGTATTCGAACACTGTCCTCCAATCAGGTCGAAAATGTATATACGAAACGCAACGTGCTACACACATGACTGAACGATTTCACTATAAAAATGGGAACATGGATAGAGGCTTTGCAATCGAAAGTCCAGTCCTTGGGGCAGGGAAAAAAGTGGCCAAAAATTAACACGCGTGGCTCGAAGTTTGGCATAAATTCGTGTGGTGTAATAAAACTACTATTCCCTATACACTCGACTGTTGGTTTTTGGTTTTCGGTGCTCGGTTGGTATAGTTGGCCGCGTGTGGACTATTGGGGTGTGTAAATCCGATAAAGTTTGGGCATAGCTTTTATGAGGCCCATAAATATTTCATTCTTACACGAATACATACGAAGCAGTGCGGTCAAATGGCAACAATAAAATAAATGTTTCTACAAAGGAACCACCACGCAAGACTGTGTCGTCCTATGCTTTATTGATTCCATAACAATATTCATGCGAAGGCAAATGAATATTAAAAACGACTATATGCAAGTGGTCATTCAACTCCAGGTATTCCGAAATGACAACAACAATGTTGCTCATTCGCCGTGTATCTTTTTATAGCTCTTTCAAAATACTAGTAGATATGACTTTTTTACTACTCTAATTCAACGTGCATCGCACAACGCCATAAGGTGGAACAGTTGAACGGACAATTAAACTCGTCCACCTCGTTTTATTGCTAACCTCAAACGTGACTTTAACTCGAAAGTGCGGTGACGGGGTTAAGTTTTAATGAGCAACACCGGAAAAAAGCATTCATTTGGATTGCACTATGAACTATTTCCGTCACCGAATGGCACCATCGTAGCCATACGCACACCCTTTATCTGCTTTAAATGGATCAAGCGAAATGATATGAATGAACCCTAGGTATGGGGCTTTGAAAAGGAGGTTATTGCCTGGATTTACGAAGGACTTGACTTGCGTCAACACATAAATGATTTATGTAAATTTGCCTTGTTACACACTTTAGACCGTTTGTCAATATCAAATGTGACAGATGATATGATACGTGGTGGGCTTGGGCGTCGGCCAATGAATGGGGTGCGAAGTGATAGGTTATAGGTTCCATCGGTTATTGATTTAGTGATTTGCAGTGTTTGATTTCCAAGTGAAGTGATTTTGGAAATTGCATGATTAAGTAGGTCTTGATCCGGCCATGTTTCATCACACCCCGGTATTGATGACTTGTTTGCTTAAGCTGGAAAACGAGAGATTGGTCGGACCACCTTCTCGTCTCGACCCAAACATGCTAAAGAACAACAACTTGATAGTTTTACTTTAAGGAAGAACACAAACTGCAGAGGTGTCTGTGCATCTCCGGCAGCTGTAGGGATGATTTATTGAGGAAGTTTCGAGTCATGGCAGAATTCATTGTGCAACACAAGTGCGACTTTTAGAGCGTTACAAGCACCTGCTGCTAGTGGTGTTTGTTTATAATCGATGCAACGATAAATACGTATTCTGACACAACTGTTGGGAGGATGTTCGAAGGCTTTGAATATTGATGTGCTTAAAGTTTGAATATAAAACTTTTAGTGCTATCAAATCGTTTTCACTTAAGGGTATCATAGAACGAGATGTTGAACAGGGGTCTTGCAACGTCATTATTTAGGACGAGAAAATTTTGAGTTATTAATCAGACACTTAAATGGTATAAACATGTCCTTAAATGTTATTTAATCTTTATTTACATCTGATATAACATTTCTTGGCTTTTGATTGTAAGACTTCACAGACCGAAGCCATAATACCTAAAATGGCTCAAGCGTTCCAGGTATTGAATTCATAAGCTAATTTAAATAGACGTCACCGTAGAGAAGAGACGTCTTTTAGCATTTCTTATATAATATAGGTAGGGACTGATGGTGATGTTACTAACCATATGGTTACGCAAGATAAGTCTGTGTTACTCAATTCTGTTTCGGATCCCCTCACTGGTATCGAAGCTTTCAAGCCGAATAGGCGTTATCCTAGACTACGATTCTACCAATCCGGCCATTTAAAGTTTTTTTTTAACAAACGTTTCACTTTCGGGCGTTATTTTCAAATTTTGAGAAAAGAAAAAAAAATTCTGGGCTCGTATTCTCGAGGCACTTGAGTTCTCGACACACTTGAATGCACCCAATACTCAGTATCAGATACACTGGGATTTGGGATTGGGAATTTTCGCAAAAATAAAAGCTTAAATCTAGTTTCTTCAAAATTTGGAATAAGCCATTCGAAAAAAGCAAAAAAGCAAAATCAAACCTATTTTTCCCCACATCAACCGAGGTTGAAATCAAATTAAAACGTTAAAGGATTACTAAAGTTTAGTTGATGGCAGTTAAAGAGTTTTTAATAAGGAGGGGTAGATGTTAAAATAGAATAAGACAAGCTGTGTATAAGGTATTAACAATTCTTCTTTTCGCAGTCAGCGGACAAACGACGTTCTCTATGGTCATGAATTTTGAGCTCCTGGGTCAGTTGGATCTTGTACGGGTGTAGGCCCAAGTCCCGACGCAAAATTCGCCAAGTCGAAGTCTTCGAAAGGCCGAGCTCTTGTGCATGGCAGGCAATCGACTACGTTACTTACGTTTCTTTGACGAACGCATGTTGGCTGATGGATTACCGAACCGGTCGTCTCAAATTTGGAAACCAAATATTCAAGACTCGACTGTGAAGAACCACCGGGCGCAATGTTTACATTAACGAACACTCATTCCGGTAATAAATTGGAATCATTTGGACGTGCTCTTCTATCGTGTTACAAGGTGGCGCAAAATTAATCACCCTATCGCAAGATGTTATAATTTTTGCATAAATCATATATAACATTTACGGACTAGACAGCTGCAGTATATAAACAAGTAAAGAATGGAACGATATACTAGAGGGTGGAATAATTTTGCCGATTTTTTTTTACCAATTATCCGTCGGTGGTGTTAGCGCAGCGTGAATTTCGATGTCGATTTCCTAATTGTGTCGCGCCAACTGGGCGACTCAAACAAACTGGAACCACAGGAGACCATGCAGGACGTGGCTGCCACCGGCCTGTTCGTTCGGCCGAGGATATCGCGGCTGTGGCTACCGATGTCACTGAGAACGAAGAAACATCAACCAGACAGGACGGGACACGCAATTAGGCATCACCAGACGGAGCTACACCGAATTTTAGTGGGAAATGAATGAGCGGATCTTGGTGAACATGTGGTTTCAACAAGGCTATGCAACTGCACACACAACACGAGCCACAATGGATATTGTGAAGGAAACGTTTCCTGGTCGCGTAGATTTACACAAGTACAAGGACTTACACCCGTACCACCACGGAGTGCAAACAGTGCATCAGTTAATGCCTGCTAACCGTTAGCGGCGTGTGATTTACTATCAAGTCTTGATGCACACTGTTGGCGCACATTAAGATCTAACCTATTCAGTCAGATCTTGGGCGGTTCCTTCATGTTAACCTAGCTGCCCGAGCCCGTAAGAGAGTAGGTAAAAGACAAATTGAAAACGTTGCGTATACGCCCCGTAATGCTTATGGTCGAGTGCATTTCTTGGCTTCCAGAGCTACTTTCACGACTTGAATTTGATGCACACCGTTGATGCGTACTCAGATCTAACCTATTCAGTCAGATCTTAGGTGGTTCCTTAATCCCAACAACAAAAAGGACGATTTTGTGTCGAAAATCATCATAAGCAATGAGGCGCAGTTCCACTTAATGGGTTAGGCCACTGTAGAGAGGGAAAAAATAGGCTTTTTTAGGATTTTTTTTCTAGAAAAACTACAAAATAAATCGAGATTCCAATTATGAATATTTATTATATGTATTATAAGCTATTTACAAAATTTTTTTTAGAGCGATTAATTTAAAAATGGCGGCTGCACAGAATTTTTCTGATAACGTTTTCACTTTCTCAAGGTCTACGGCCGGACAAACAGCTCGCGTAATTTTTGAGTTATAATTAGCAACTTTGTTTTTTTTGAATCTATACAATAACTGCTAGAGAAGTACGTAGGTTTTTTTTATATTTTAATTTTCTGCAAAATGGCGCGCTTACAAAGTGGAAAGTGAAAAATTTGCTTTAAAAATCATCAAATAATTGTTAATAACAAATGAACTATGTAATTAAAAAAAAAAATTCTACGTACTTCTGTTAACAATGATTTTTCCAAGATATGTTCAAAATTTTAAGTAAATCGGTTGAAAATTGTCTGAGTTATGTTTCCGGCCAACTCAAAAAATACAGTTTTAAGATAAACGCGTTTGAAATTTTGAGTAGTAGAAAATCATGAGTCTTGTTCGAGTAGGCCTTGTACTAAAATTCAAAAATCGTGTACTTAGAAATTTTTCCCGACTTTAATCTTTTGACACATCATTTTTAAGGTCTTAAGGGATAGTTTAAAAAAAAAAAAATGATTTTTCTAAAATTCTAGAGTGGCCTAACCCCTTAAGCGGTTACGTCAATAAGCAAAATCTTCATTTCTGGGGCACTGAAAATCCGCGTATGATGTCCGAAGAGCCGTTACATCCACTCAAAGCCACTGTGTGTTGCGGCGTTCTGGCGGGAGGAGTGATTTGGCTGTATATTTTTGAGGACGCCATCGGCAATACGGTCACTGTTACTGGCGACCGCTACAGGGTCATAATAAACGACTTCTTACTGCCGGAATCGGATGAGATGGGTTTGGTGGTTTCAAAAAGGCGGTGCAACCGCACACACAGCACGAGCCACAATGGATATTGTGAAGGAAGCGTTTCCTGGTCGCGTAATCTCCCGTTTTGGCGATGTGACATAGCCAGCAAGATCGCCCGACTTCGTCATGCCAGACTTCTTTCTTTGGGGCTACTTGAACTCGCGGACTTATG
This sequence comes from Merodon equestris, assembly GCA_958301585.1. Lineage (NCBI taxonomy): Eukaryota > Metazoa > Arthropoda > Insecta > Diptera > Syrphidae > Merodon > Merodon equestris. Next base: position 185,266,797 of record OY284413.1, on the reverse strand, counting down.
CCAACAAGCCTCAGACGATCACAGCCCTTAAGGAGAATATTCGACAGGAATGCGAACAATTATGAGCGGATAACTTGCAGAAAGTCATGGAAAATGCGATAAAACGGGTACAAATGTGTATCAACATTGGCGGCAGCCACTTGGCGTATATCATATTTTCTACTTAATAAAGAAAATTGTAAGGATCCAAATAAAGATTTCCATCACTCAAAATCATTAGTTTTATTTAGTAAAAAAGTAATTCAGAAACAAAATTGGATGATTGGACGTATTTGTCATGGTGATTTGGCGTCAGTGAGTGAATACTAAATAATGGATTTGACAGATGTCTTCCCGCGCCAATTGAAAAGCCCTTTATAAATGAAACACAACATAGTTCATGCGACCATTACGGCGATCATCGGAAACTCTAAATTGTCGATGACTTTTTGGAAATTAAGTGAGATCCTGAAATGCTTAGAAGTTATTGGTGTTCACCGGGTTCTTTAAACAATTCCATAGAAGAGAGCCTCAGTACTTCTCATGACCCCGGAGGCCAATCAATTTCTCTTCTAAGCAAAATAATGTGATCTTCAAATGTCAAAACGCAATAAACTGACTGTTTGAAGGCTTGTGTAACCGACAATTATCGTGTTGAAACCAGATATAATCCAAACCCAATTCATACAATTTTGAAAAACAAGTAGTCAACATGTTGCGATTTCGAAGTTTTATTTTCGAAAAAAAATAAGGCCCAACAATGCCCAACAATGCCCAAAATTCAAAGCAGACAGTGGATTCGACAATTTTGATTATCATTCATCCATCTAAAAATATGATTCATCGGAAAGGATCAAACTTGGTGACAAATCGTCCGTGTCGGTGGCTTCGTAGATAGTCTAGACATCGTGTTTATGCAAATCTCCCATTGACATAATTAAGAGCCAACTTCTACATCATCTGTTGGCTCACTCTTATATGAACAATCACACTGGAAGAACAATTTTTTTAACTCATCAAATTTTACTTTCAAAAGGATTATTCCGTTCGACAAACATTCCGCCCCTTAGGTGATTTTTACCCTCGTCGTAACCGACCTACCAAGGGGACTGTTCGACGTTTGGTGGCCACATTTAAGTCAACCAATTTGGTAAATAATAATCAGGCAGCAACGGTCTTCAAAACGCAAGCTCTGCTGAAAACATCGCTGTCATACCTGACAGTGTGTGGGAAAACGCGAGGCAGTCAATTTCTCGTAATTCCCAACAACTTGGCTCTCTGCGACTTCAACTTGAATTATACGTCGGAATTTGAGCCTGTCCTATATAAGACCCAACTAACCCAGGAAACAGTAAACAGCGTCATTCGTTCACTGAGCGGCCTCTCTAACAGCTGAATGTTGATTAAAATTTTGCCTTAAAATTTAGTTTGAGATGAAATAAATCGAACGCCAAATCCTCGAGAAAACGTGTTTGGTTTCGGTTTTGATTCGGCGGAATAATCGGTCCGTCGCTTTTTTAAAACGAAACGGACATTATAATCTTTAAACTGAAGAGTCTGGCGATTCTAAAAGGAAGGCTAAGACTAGCCATTACTTGCTCCTCGCTCTGTATGTCGATTGCCATCCATGAATACTTAAAATTCTGCCAGATGAAAGTACTCAAGAACTAAGGTGACTTTTTATTTTTCTCGAAAATTATTTGTTTTTTCATCAATATCTTTCAAAGTAGTCCCCCTCAGATAAAAGTACTTTGCGCAAGCCCTTTTTCTAATCCTTGAAGCACTTCTGCTGCATTCTTTTTGGTGAAGCCTTAAGCTCTTCCAGCGATGCGGCCTTTATCTCCTCAATCACGACAAATCTCCGGTCTTTCAGACCGGGTCCAGTGAATGTTTACGCTATTTTTTTTTGCTAAAAAATTACGCAGAAGTAACGATGAGTGAGCAAATGCACTTTCGTCTATAACTCTGATGTCTATCCTAATAAAGTCAATGGAAAAATGTTCCGGGGCATGAATTTATTTTTATAAGTAGAGGACTAGAGTGGAAGCTTCACTTCATTATCATTATTACGAACCAATCTGAACTCGAAAATTAAGGGCCTCGTTGACAACTGTTCGCTAAGCCTTCCTGTCGTTAGTGTGTACTTTCCATGTTGTTCCATTCTTATACGCGTACTGTCCTCCCATGCTTTCATGTTTTTCGCCGTGCTTCTACCTTTCCTGCTCTGTTGTAAGTTTTGAAGCCATCTACCTATTAGGGTGGGTCAGTTATTAATTTCGTCCTGGCACTGGGTAGAGAGTTCTTTAACTCTTTAACGTGTGAATTTGGATTCGGCTTTTGCTTTTGGCGATGATTAGAATGTAGCCAGAATGACAATCCTCTACTCTGTATACTTTGACATCTAGTACGTTGGTATAGTGTCTTATGTCTATCAGAAAATTATCAATTTACATAGTTGCGCATTACTCAATCCAGTGAAATCCAAGTAGCCTCCTGTGTTCTCTTGTGTTTGAATGGTGTGGTTTCCATGAGCATATTCTTTGAGCTGGTGACACTTATTGTCCTGGGATTATTGTCGTTTGATATGAGAGTCTCTAAATACCACTCACTAGAAAACATGGCAAAGTTATAAGGCTAGAACGGAAGCCTGTAGAGATGAGAACGGACACCTAGTAGTAGAATCGCAGTCGATGTTGAGAATATGGAAAAACCACTTTTGCAGACTGTATAACGGCGATGTTAGTCAAAATACCACTGTCAGTTAGAATGATCCATCTCTTAATGACTAAGATTGCAGAGAATTCCGTCCCCCTGATTGAGATTGCAGGCGGACTGTCTCCTGAGCTTATCAAAGCTTTTGAAGGTCACCTGGTTAGGTGCATGCCTGAGGAATGAAGTCTCAGCATCGTTTGTCCGATCCACAAGAATGGAGATCAATTTGACTACAGAGTAATAAGTCTCTCTAAAACCGCGTACAAAATCTTATTTGCCATTTTGTGTGAACGCCTGAAACCTTTACTAAATAAAGTGATAAGTCCTTATCAGGGCAACTTCAGGCCAGGGAAGTGCACCATCGACCAAATCTTCACATTACAACAGATCCTGAGAAAAAACTAACGAATTTCAGGTCGACCCTCTTCACCTGATTGTCGACTTCAAAGCCGCATACGGCAGCATAATTAGAGACGAGCTGCAAACGTCATATATATTTTTGACATACCTGTTAAGCTCGTCAGATTATGCATTTCGTCAGCATTTCTTCAACATCGTGTTAGAAATGATTGTGCAAAATTCGTTGGCCAACACAAGAGGCACAATCTATGTCAAATTCTCACAATTCCTCGCATACGCGGGTAACATTGACATAATCGGAAGAACACAGCGAGATGTCAATCAGGGCTTTACTAGTATGGAGTATGGAGAACGGCTAAAATGGGACTGGCGGTAAATGAGGGCAAAATGAAATATATGCTGTCATCAAAAACGACGCCCACCACCGACGTCTTGGCCAGAACGTATGTATATGCAGATACAAGATTAAGGTAGTTAAGCACTTCGTCTAGGTTGGCTACGCAGTGACCTGGAACAACGACATCAGTCCCGAAATCAAACGCAGAATCTGCCCAATCACTGTTTCTTTGGGCTCAGGAGGCAGGTACGACTTTGACCCTATACAAGACCCTTATCATCCTGTTACTGCTGTACGGCACAGAAGCCGATGAGGAAATTCTTGGCCGTTTTGAAATAAATATTTTGAGTGCGATTTTCGGTCTTAAAAACTCAGATGGGTGATGGAGAAGAAGATTTAACCACGAACTTCTACGACCCAAGGGACAAAGAGACAGAGGACGACCGCACCTAAGGTGGCGCACACAGGTGGAAAGGGCCTAAGGCAACTGCTAGCTGTAGGGGCGTGTTGGTTGAGGCCCATACTAAACCTACCATCAGCATACATTTTGAACAAAGAAATGCATGGTGATCTCATGCAAAATTCTTAGAGCCTTAATAACACACAATTGATTCCAAAATCGAGTCAGGTAGCAACCATGGATTACCAAGAATACTCCAAGCGCTCAATTCTCAGAGAATACCTAAACTCAAACTCTATAAAGGCCTGAATGAATGCTTTGTAAGAAATAGCAAAACAGTTTTGAACTTAATAATGTCCTAAGACAAAGTTGGCAAAATATTACAAAAACAACTTTTCATTTACCTTTTCTGCAGACTGTGATCTATGACTGAGATATTCTCTAAACAAAATGAACCTACTTGCCAGGCCAGAATGCAGTCTCTGTGTTGAACATGACGTAAGTCCATTATGCTCCGCCAAATGAGGAAACGTATCTTTCTTAGAGAAATTATTTTTCGTAAGGAAGTTACCTTTAATCTTGAGAGATCAACCGTCAACTTCTTTGACCTTTCTTCACTTTTCTAAATCTCTCTAGATAACATTATCCTGCCATTGCTAGTAGGCACATTGTGAAGACACCCATATAATAAGAAAACAATTGAATTAAAGTATCCGTCTGAAACATACTTTTTAAGCCCATATATTACCTCATCACATTAGTTAATATTAACTTTACTCATTCACCTTTCAATTTAAAATGCATCTGTCATACTGCGTTTGTTAATCGTTTTCCATTACATACGAACATACATTGTATTTCCAAAAACAATTAACCCAGGAGTAATTCAATCCTGTATTCTACTTAAAAGCTTTTCCATTGAAATTGTAAATTAATGGATTTTCAATATCGTTTCCCTCATTAATAAATTTTTAGAACTCATTGTAATTTAAGCATATGGTATACACAAGTACGTACATACATTCGAATATAATAGAGATTAAGCTCGAAATTTAATTCCGCAATGTAACGGCGTTAAATAAAGTGAATAATCCTAAGTTTAAAAAAAAACCAAAGCGGATTTGAAAAGTAGATTTAATGTACAATGAAAATGTCAGGCCTTTTTTGTGTCGGAAGCAGACCCAGCTCATAGACTATACGTACGTGGCATACAATTTTTTTGGCTTTCTCTTATAGAACAAGCACGATTAACAAATAACAATGGACTGCTATGAAGCTTTCATAGCCGCCTTTCAAGTAATAATTCCTTCGCATTATAAAGCATCATAGGGGAAGGCAGATGATTACCTCCGACATTCAATCAAAATCAGTTACAACGATCTTAAAGGGGCTGGGAAATTTGTTAGTTCATTCCGATTTTGTAATAATATTTAAACAGGATCACCTGAAAAGAACGATTTACCATCTCCATTTTCCTCACTCTTAACACCGTCATTATTGAAAAAACTGAATGACGTACCGAACGGTCATGCGACCAAACACTTATCGCAATTACTGAAATCAAGTAATAAACTAATACCCTAGACAATCAAGAAACAAATCTTAAATCCGGAATATTACACAAACACAAACTGTCAGAAAGGGGATCCCCGCTGTATGCCCTTTCTTGGCATGTTAAAGTTTTTTGATTTCAATGATGTCCTATTTTATATTTTATGTCATGTACATATTGGCACACATGGACATTACAAATGCAAAAGGAATTTTGTTGATACCTCTCTACAGCTTGCCTTATCCCTTTTCAACATCTACCCGCCCTTATTGAAAAGCCCTTTATATAACTGATGTTTCTTTATGGCCGATGTCGTTATTCCCGATTTCGACTACTATGACATTAAAGCGGGTATATCCATAGGAATGAAAGTACGGAAATTCCTTGTCGAGCTGCTTTTACTGAAGACCACTTGTATTTTCGAAAATGCTATTAGATTTACAAATTCGAATCCGCCATTTCCGAACAGATGGTGCTGGCGGTATATGCTGGCCGAAAATTTCCGACCACATGATAAGCTTAGACATCTGCCAACTACTCAGCATCATCACATCGGCGTCTTATGTTTTTTTTGTACGCGAAAATGACGATTTTCAGGCAAAATTCGATTCGGAAAAATCTTCGACTGAGACTGGTCGAATAATAATAGAAGCTTACAACGAGGTTCGTATTATTTTGACGTGACAGACAAGGAACGTCTTGGGTTCGTGAAAAAGTTTTAAGACGCATAATCAAGATCCATTTCAAATGCAACATGGAGGCCTTAACAGCCTTTTCGTCTGTTTGAAAGCCTTGAGAATGAAGGCAAGGAGGCGTACTACAATAATACTGCGTGGAGCAAAAAAAAAAGTTGGGGACGTCAGGATCATGCATCAGCATTGACCGCCCAGCCAAATATCCGTGAATACAAAGTCATCCAATTTGTGGTTCCGAAAGTAAATTTAAAGTAAAATACAGTTGTGATCTAGACTTCGATCAAATGTTCATTTCGATATATAAGTTGAGGTGGCTACCCGACTATGCGCATCAGGGTACAATTAGGCCTTAGGCGCCATTTTGATACCACAAAACTCTTGAGACCTATAGGATAAATGCAGCATGTGAGGCAAAAAATCTGGTTATGTTGGCCAAGCTCAGGCTGGCTACCTCAAGAGGCCATCGAGGAAGTGCGAGTATTTGTCAAAGGCGCATACGCAGAGAAAAGTTCTTCTAGGCTAATGACCTGTACTAGTCGACATGATTCTAGCTATGTTGGAACGGTGTCTATTGAGGAGGTCGTTTGTTTTGTTTATTTAATGGGGCCACGTTTTTCTTGATATCCTGTATCTAATTGATTTAGCCGAACTACGATTGGTTATGTTGAAAAAGTGTTGCAGGAAGGGGAGTTCGAGGTGTACCTGAGCTTGGCTCATTCCACTCTATGTTCCTGTGTCCTGTAACGTAAAGGAGCGAGATATCAGTCCAGCCGCCAGCTCGTTTAGTTTCTTTCTTGCATTGGCCTACCAGTTTAGAAAAGGTGGTAGCAAACGAAACAGAATAATAGCAGTTTGGATGTCGCTGGACGTGTAGTTGGGGCGGGTTGCATTAATACAGGGTGCGCCATCTCATATGAGTTGACGTAAACCTTGAATAATTTCAACAATTATCAACCGATTTTCATATGTCATAGCATTTTGGAAACGTTAATTCAATATAATTTTAACCATGAATCGCTTCACACTGTTCGGGCCGTATTTCTGCAAAGTTGGCGATCCACTGTGGCGATCGATATCGGTGGGTGTTGGCCCATTATGTGGTCCCAGAAATGCGTAAAAAAGGCTTATTTCACTTTTGGTTCCAACAAGACGGCGCGACATGACATACTGCGGACAAAACAATGAACCTTTTGCGGAAGAAGTTCCCAAGATGATTGGCGTCAAAAAAGGGCAATATTGTCTGGCCTCCGAGATCGCCGGATTTGACTCCTCCAGACATTTTTTCTTTATGGATACTTGAAAAGCAAAGTGTATGCTAATGGCTCGAAGGCAATAGAATAGCTGAAAAGAAACATTCGTGCGGAAATCGCAGAAATTTCGACCGAAAGGCTCGAAAATGTCATGGAGAATGCGCGAAAACGAGCCCATTTTTGAATCGGCAATAAAGGTAATTTAATTTATTTTGTTTTTGTTTGATTGATTTTGTTTCAAAAATTAATCAAAAAAAATTGTAAAGGTCTGAATTTAATAAAAGTTCGGTTGAAAATTGTTGAAGTTATTTGAAATTTACATCGAACCATATGAGATGGCGTACCCTATATTTTGCATGCATCCCGAATCGCTAGAACTTCAGCTTAGAAGACGTCCGAGTGATCGGGGAGACAAAATGAATTTGAGATATTCAATCGTGTCGAGAATATTCCCGATCCTACATGGAGCTCCAGCTTTCAGTGAAAATCATAATACTCAACCATTATACAATATGTTTTAACCATGATTGGTACTCTTATAAAAAAATTTGACCCACTTAGGCTTACTAGTAAAAGAACAAGAAAAAGATCTTATGAGCTAGAAGTCGAAGTCGACCGAAGTTATGCAATAGGTAAGAATGACACTACCTACAAAAAAAAAAATGCCGGCTTATTTCTCTCTAAATTATCCAGGAGAGAAGCAGAGAGCGTGTAAACCCTGCAAACAAAATCGAGTGGCGCTCTTATATGTATATCGATTATGCAATGTGCGCAAAAAATCGGTTAGGGAACTTAAAGACCAAATTCTAAGCCAGACGAACAGATAAGAAAGCATTTGCATAAGTCTTCCCTACCCCAGCTTTGACTAGCAGTAGTAGAAGACTAAAAGAAAATTATTTGTTCTGGAGATATTCGAGGCGAAAATACCAGCACACATGTATTTGTCTACCTCTGCAGTATTGTTCTTTATATTATTAAAACTGGTCTACCCCATAGATGAAAGAATGTTTAAGAAACATCGCGGAAAACAGTTTCGATGGGTTGCTTGTTGCTCCCTTGTTCGAATCCTCCACCGCCGGCGTTGGAGGCAAACATACTAACCACTGAAACACGGCACTATTCTAATTTAGTCAAAGTCTCCATAGAGCTAATTATAAAGCAACTTCCAACGCCCAAAATATGTACAATAAATAATAATTTTATTAATCAAAACTTTCCCGAACCAGAGCTCCAAAAAAACCAGAACCTAGACGAAAAAGGAAACATTCAAACATACATGTCCAAGCCACTGTAGCCTTTGCCATCTCCTGTTCTCTCTTTACAAGGAGAAAAGGTTCCTATTAAATACTTTTTTAAACTCGAAAAACCAGCGCAAGCACAATGCAAATAAAAAAATTTAAGGATCACTCCAATTACCCGCCATTCCTTTGATTTTCTAAAAATACTTTTCGAGTAGGTTGAGTAGACCTAGACCAAATGCCCACCGTCGGCCACAGCGGCTGTCGGCTTTTAGTGACGGCTTTCAATTTTAAGGATATTGTGTGAGACCTCGGTTCCGTTGCGTTTCTTATTAATTCGGCGAATGTTGATGAAAGGCAGTTTTGAAAGGATTCGAATAACAAAGAAACTATGGTTTGTACAATTTTTTTTCTCAGCTGGACACATCTGTAAGGAAGGATACTATACCATACGTATATTTAATTTTATGATTGGGTTCCTTCGGGCCCTATGTGTTATGTATTCTCGTGTAATTTGAATTCCTGAATACCTACGAGTACATGGAAGATAGTCAAAACATTTGACCAAGTTAAAAGTCAACTCGTCATATTCCATTCCTAACTCCACTTATGCAGTCATGTTGTCGTGAACTTCACCCATGTATTCGTAAACACCACTCAAACGCCTCGGGGTATGTTCATTGCTTATGCTCATATATTGTACGATTTCAAGGATAAAAAATAATCATCATTGTTATCCTGAAACATTCTGAGTTTTTCATTTGTTTTTTGGTTTTTTATTATTCGTTTCGCCTTTTTTTTCGGTCCGTTGGGCTGTGACAGTGGTTGCATATCACAATTGGAGAGGATGGGTAGAAGGACGATTCCAGCTAAAGTGGTGACTTTTGTTTTCTAGCATCATCTGTAGATGTGTTCGTAAATATCCTGACTACATTATTCATTGCCTTAGTGGCGTTCTTTCATATCCTCCACGTCCTTCGTCGGCTTTCTGATTCATAAAGTAGGGAAAATCCTTACAGTAAAGATTTTTTTTTCTTCTCCCTTTTGCTTTTGTAGGCCTTTCCTTTCTGTAACATCAATTTTATTTATTAAAGAGAAATATACGGCTGTAAACAGGATAGACGGGTTAAAATGAACAGATGAATGGCGGAAGTGGGGGCAGAGAAAAGAATTAACGGTTGGGAAAATGAGTTAGTAAGCCAAGAAATTAAATCAGCGCGGATGCAGGGATTGCGGTAATTGTGACGACTTATGCCACAGGTATCCTTGGGGGGTAATGGACGATGATGGTAGACATTTTTTCTTACAAATAGGAGAGCTTTGTTTAAAAACACTTTAATATACGTCGCAACATTGTACATCAATACTGGTGATTGATTTTACCTTAGTTTTCTTAGACACTGTGAATATTGGGCGTTTTAGAAAAACCTCATTTGCAACAAAAAAAAACTTTCAGTAGCATAATATTGTTAAAATTGCAGTCCAGGGTTCTTCAATAAGGAAAAACAAATTGCAGCGATCGACTCTAATTGAAATTAACTTTCCACCATTTTACCCCACATGTCCGCCGGAACGTTGTAAATTTATTCATGGCTGTGATATTTTCGTTATCTCACCGGCACATGAACATTCCGTACTGAATTTGTTGATTTAAATTTATTCACTAGGGCATTTACAGCTTGTCTAGTAAGATGATTGATACGATATAGAATTGAAACAAGCGCTCTCAAAGTCGCAACCATCGATTCAGAATTTCGGCAGTAGTTTTTTAGTTTAATTTCTTTATTGTGGCACAAGTTTTAAAATGAATCATTTACGAACATTTTTACAGAGATATGGTTTGTTTACCTTACTTCTAAAATATTAACAAAGACTTTTTAGAAAGAGAAAAATATCACAGACCCAGCTTATAATAAGAAGGAAAAGCCACACAAAAACCTTCGTATTAAAAAGAAAAAAGAAAAAACAGGGACTAGATGGTATCGTTGTAGGGAAAAGAGAAGTGGTATGAAAAAGCATGAAAATTACTAGATCTTTTAGAAAAGGCAACGGAAGGAAATGAATAGATAAAAGTAAACAACTAAACCAATAATTATATAAATGTACTATGTAATAAATAAAAAAAAAAATAAAAAAATATAAATGTAAACAATTAAATAAAGAAAAACAAATAAATACATGAATAAATAAATAAATGAATAAATAATTAATAAAGAAATAGATAAAAAAATATATATATAAATATGCAAGTAGATATATAAATAAATAAATAAATAATAATAAACTTACAAGGAACTATAAGGTATACACATATGTAGAATAGAATATATACGAGTATAGTTTGAATGCTCGCATAAGTTATAGATTAAGTCATTTTCTGATGCAGAGCAGGAATGCGAATAATGATGGCTTCGTTTTTCAGTCCTTGGGGTGACCGTTTCAATATTAGATAATCTGTGCAATTGGGCTTAAACCAAGGTAGATTTAAAATCATTTTTAATAATTTGTTTTGCGCAATTTTTTTTTATTTTAGATAGATAGATAGATAGATATTTTATTTCATTTAAAATTTACAAAAAGGGTTAACGCACAATTTACACGGAAATTTTACAGAAATGTGATATATTCATTCTACTGAAGCATTATATTATGAGTATTAAATACAATGATGAGAAAAAAGCAACTAATAAATTCGAGAAAATAAATGAGCAAAAACCTCCAATGAGAGTAGACAAAAAAAATAATTTATATATACAGGGTGTCCCACGAGCAGGGTGCCAAAAAGCTAGAGCGTGTAGGTCTTGTCAAGACAAGAAAAAAATCGTACGGGAGGGGTGGGTCTATTCCCCCCGTTTAGCCGGGAGGGGCAATTTTCTAAAATATTGACTTAATTTGGGAAAAAAATTATTAAAAATCAACAGTTACATCCACAATGCCGTAATATACTTTTTTGTAAAGCCAGAAACCTCTCCTTTCATCTTGTTTTTAAACGAAGCTGCTTTAAGGAATAGTTTTTGAGAAATTAATTTTCAAACTCAAAATTTTGAAAAAAAAATTTCCAACTACTTTTTTCCAAAATTGTATGTAATTAAGTACTAATTTTTTTTCCAAAATTCAATTCCCTTATTGGTTTTTAGTTAAAAACAGAAAACCGGATGCAAAAAGGTCTTGTAGTTTTTGAGAAATTAACAAAAAACCCGAACCACTTTTTTCTAAGAAAAACCTTTATTTTTGGTTTTAACGCGTCTGGACTTGTAGGCAAATTGATGTATGAAACATTGACCTCTTTTTTATTATTTTTAAAAAAAATCGGAGTTTTATGAGGATACAATAAAGTGACACAGTATTGGAATAACTCTGGACTAATCCTTTTTTTTCATTGATAACGCCTGAAAACTGACCTGCCAATTTCGTCTGCGTCCGCCCGCCGCCGATGGGTTCTACCCGCTAGGTCCTTAAGACAATAAAACCACAATTTTTCTTTATTGAAAAATAAAATATTTGCAACCCAAATGTAAATAAAAGGTATCGCATTTTTAATAAAAAAACCATTTCCAAATTGGATGTTAGCTCATCAACACATTACGATGTCAAACTCATACTCTCGAGAAGAATTAACGGACATGCACTTCTGCTACGGTTTAGCTACTGGTCGAGATCGTGAAGCCGAAAGACTCTACGCAGAAAGATATCCCAATCGGAGGTGTCCCAATCGTAGCATGTTTTCAAGAATCCACCGACGTCTACGAGAGAACGGAGTGCAGCATCATTGGAGTAGCACCAATCCACACAACAAAAAACAAAATAAATCACAACACCGCTTTAGCTGTAATGTTTGGCTTGGTATTGTTGGACAAACTGTAATCGGGCCCCGGTTTTTGAATGCGGTTATTAATGGAGAATCATACCTGCAATTCCTACGAGACCTTTTGCCCGATTTGATGGACAGCGTTCCTTTGGCCTTAGCAGATAATTTAATCTAGATGGAGCACCAGCACACTACAGCTTACGGGTTAGAAACTGGCTGGATGATAATTTTAGTGACCGTTGGATCGGAAGAAGGGGCCCCACGGAATGGCCACCTAGATCACCAGATTTAACTCCTCTAGATTTTTGTGTGTGGGGATTCATGAAGAATTATGTTTAGGAAGTGGAACAACTGAAAGAACGGATTGAAGTCGCTGGAGTCAAATTGCAGGAAAATTTGTCAAGCATAGACTTATGTGCAGCCATTAGAAGGAGATATAATCTTTGCCTTCTAAAAAATGGGGATCATGTTGAAAATTTATTCTAATAAAACTCCGAATTTTTAGAAATAATAAAAAAGAGGTCAATGTTTCACACATCAATTTGCCTACAAGTCCAGACGCGTTAAAACCAAAAATAAAGGTTTTTCTTAGAAAAAAGTGGTTCGGGTTTTTTTTTAATTTCTCAAAAATTACAAGACATTTTTACATCCGGTTTCCTGTTTTTAACTAAAAACGAATAAGGGAATTGAATTAAAAAAAAAATAGTACTTAATTACATACAATTTTGGAAAAAAGTAGTTCGAAATTTTTTTTTTCCAATTGTTTTTCAAAATTTTGAGTTTGAAAATTAATTTCTCAAAAACTATTCCCTAAAACAGCTTCATTTAAAAACCGGATAAAAGAAGAGGTTTCTGGCTTTACAAAAAAGTATATCACGGCATTGTGGCTGTAACTGTTGATTTTTAATAATTTTTTTTCCAAATTAAGTCAATTTTTTAGAAAATTGCCCCTCCCGGCTAAACGGGGGGGAATAGACCCCCCCCCCCTCCCATACGATTTTTTTCTTGTCTTGACTAGACCTACACGCTCTAGCTTTTTGGCACACTGCTCGTGGGACACCCTGTATATATGTATAAATAAATAAATAATAATAAAATAAAAATAAATAAGTAAACAAATAAATTAAAATGGTAATAAAATATAACTAAATAAGTAAATAAATAAAAAATAATAAATAAATAAATGATTTGTTCAATAAATAAATAAATAAATATGCAGATAATAAAAATAAATAAATAATAATAAAATGTAAGTAAATAAGTAAATAAATAAATAATGTAAGAGGATCGTTCGCAGAGATCGGGCGGCAAAAGTGTCGCCTTTTTCTTTATTGCACTTTCTTTTATAAGTATAATTTGTATAACACAAAAGGCGGTATGTACAAATACAATACATATGTGGAGTACATAATGGGAATGAGAGCGGATTCAATTTTGGTTGAATTCAATTTGGATTCAATCTTACAATAAGTAATAAATAAATAAATAAATAACATAAATGATTAAATAAAACAATAAAATAAACAAATAATCATATTGCATAAGTGGCCAAAAACTGAAGTGATGTATCATGTCAAATTCAGCCAATTGATTAAACGATTGCCTGACATCTCACATTTAGTCATAAAACTGTCAGTAAGTTTGCATATCCTGAATGAGATCAATTCAACGTTAGCTCTAGTGTGTAGTTGTATTGTTCAGTGATGCCAGGGAAGGTTTAACATCATTTTTAATATCTTATTTTGCATTTGTTGTAGCTTTTTAATGTGGCACTTTGCGCAGTTGCCCCAGACCTGGCAACCGTATAGCAAAATTGGTTGAAATATGCTTGTATAAATTATTATTTTGTTTTCCAAAGAAAGGAATGACGTAACTAATGTACGTATTCCAATGTTTACTTTCTTAAGTGTTTCCATGAGGTGGTTCTTGAAAGTCAATCTTGGGTCGAGATATATGAGATATATATATGAGTCGAGATATATATGTATAAGTATTATACAGACGACTTCCATGATATTGCTTGACCGTTGATGAAAATCTGGCTAGATGGAAGAAAACAAGTTTTTTTTTTCTGGTGAAAAAGACAGCTTGACTTTTTTCAGTACTAAGTTTAATTTTCCATTTCAAATAATATTCTTGGAACCGCTCAGCTGCATGTTTTAAATTCGTCTCGATATTAAGACCAAATTCAAGCGTAGCTAAAATAGCGGTATCATCTGTGTAAATCGCAACTTCGCAGTGTGGAAGATTTGGTCAGAGGTATATAGATTATATAAGAAGAGACTGAGGACCGAACCTTGGGGTACACCTACATGAAAACGAATTATATTCGACACACAACCATTAACAAGTACTTTAAAACGACGATTTAATAAGAATCTTTGAACTATTAATTTTACAGAGAAACAGAGGGAAATTTTTATTTAATATTTTATATATGAGGCCATTATGCCACACAGAATCAAAAGCTTTTTCGATGTCCAATAGTGTCAAGCCACTTAATTTTCCTTCTAATCTGCTTTTTTTAATACGTTATTTTTAATGGTTATGAAAAATCCAACAATTTAATTTAAGACAGAAGGTTTCATTTACTGACTGTGAGACAATATTAAAAGTTTTAAGTTGTAAGATTGAATCCAAATTGAATTCAACCAAAATTGAATTTGTTTTGAATCCGCTCTCATTCCCATTATGTACTCCACATATGTATTGTATTTGTACATACCGCCTTTTGTGTTATACAAACTATACTTATAAAAGAAAGTGCAATAAAGAAAAAGGCGACACTTTTGCCGCTCGATCTCTGCGAAACACTGCTCTTTTATTTTAACCGTTTGCCCTCTTACAAAGTCAGTGAGTTTACTGACTAAACTACAGGCCAAAAATGGTAGCATATGTTAAAAAGTACTGAAAATGACTTATCAACTTTAATTAAAGTAATTTCATGCCAGCTTTCTATTCCCGCCACTTCGGCATTCACAGAAAGGATATTTTCGATTATGAATTCGATGTGGCAAGAAGAAAGCAACAGAAGTAGTATCTCATTAATAAAAAAATAGGTTTTCGTTTACATCAGTGATTCCCAAAGTGGTCCAGGTGGACTCCCCTGGGAGTCTCCACGGGAAATTCAACGGGGGTCTACGTTGGTAAATTTTACCCGCCGTTGAAGAGGTTTTAAAAACTGTTCTGCATAAACCTCCATTTGACGTACTCAAAAGAATTCCTTTGAATAACAACAACTAATTATCTGCAAACAACTCATTTTCCTATTCAACTGGACGAGTCAACTTTACTTCGTAATGAAGCATTAATATTGGCATATGTTCGATTTGTTATGGACAAAGAAATCCATGAAGAGCTGCTATTCTCGAAAACTTTAATGGCGGATACTAAGGGCGAATCAATATTTAATGTCGTGAGTGATTTTTTTAAAGAAAAATCGATTCCATTTACAAACATCATTTCAGTGGCAGCTTCTGCAATGTTCTGGCGATATCGTGCGTTTATAAGCCATCTTAAAAGAATTATACCAGAAGTTACTGCAGTTCACTGTGTCATCCATCGACAACCCCTAGTAGCGAAAAATTTGAGTGATAGATTGCACCAATCGCTTCAATTTGTGTTTAAAGCAGTTAATTAAATAACAAACAATGCGTTGAATACCCGATTGTTTCCACAATTTTGCGACGAAAATGATGAAGACTTCCAATGAGTACTTTTACATACTGAAGTACGCTGGTTGTCGAAAGGTACATGCTTAACAAGATTTTACTCACTTTTTAGAGTCTTAGAGTTTTTGTAAAGTAAAGATCCAGATCTGAAATAAATCCTGATCAAATTGAAAGCAGCCATCGCGTATTTGACAGACAATAGGGCCAGGATTGTACGGGTGGATAATTTTCTAATAAAACTGATCCGAGGTCACGTTTCGAGGGCAATGACTTCGGTTAATAATCTGATTTCCGGGGCTTACTTCCCTAATTACATGTACCATGAGAAAGTGTGCCTTAGCGGCTATGTCCCCCCCAGAGGAATTCCTCTATTTGGATCAATGTGAGCTGATCCAGAATGAATTCGCGATCCCGTTAATCTTCCACGTGGCGCGTAAGTCCGTGGAGCGACGACTTCTCTACGAACGTCATGTTGCGCTCCGTGAGCCCGAGCGCCTTAGGTTTAGTAGATCGGTATCACGCCAAGATCGGAGAGACGTCGTCCGACAGCATCAACGCTTCTGGTGGCTGGAGCGATCTGCGTCAGTGGTTAATTTTAATAGGTCGGCCTCCTTAAGGCAAAGCCTGCCACATGCCAGTGGCAGTCTTACATAGACTAGGGTAGGTTAGAAGAGGTTGGAGTAGGTAAGGGCACGCTACGGCAGGCCAGTGTGGCATGTAGGTTTAGTTTAGTTTTAGCTTTAATTAAAAAATAAATAAAAATTAAAAACAAAAAAAAATTACAAAACAATAATGAAAACAAAAGGAGATATATATATATATATATGTATATTGTATATATATTAGTTAAGGTAGGGTTAGGTTATTCTTAGTTATAAGTTTCTTTGTAAAAAAAAAAAGAGGATCTGATGCTAAGTTTTTTTAAAATATGTCTTTTCTTGGCCTAAATTGTTTATTTATTTTAATTGTTTTAATTATTACAAGTTAATCGAAAGGCCGAAAGGCATAGCCTTATGTGGTTCTATTTGCTTTAGAGTGTCCGTATAGGGCCAGTAAGGGTTTTTATATCAGTTGTTGTTTAAGTTAGTCTTAAGCATTTTTGTCTAGGGTTAGTATGTTCTACAAAATTATAAAAACAAAAATTAATAAAAAAAAAAAACAAAAAGTTTTAGTGTCGTTACAAACTTATTAAGAAATAAAAGGAACAGAATGAACATTACAAACCGGGAGATTTGCGGATATGCCCTACAAATCTGAAGCCAAATATTGATATTTTGCTGTCAATCCATCAAGTATTGTAAAGTTATGATTTTTTTTTTTTTTAATTTGATTTGTATTGTTGAAGTTACGATGCGTTATTAATGTTTAATTTTACATAAGAAAATATACTGGTTTTCTTCTTATTTTCACCGATCCGAATTTAAGGTTGGAACTCAGCCGCGATGCAAATTTCCATCGTTAGATCTAAACTTCATATTTTTTGACGAATTTTGGGAATATGGTCCACCGAAATCAGTCTATGAAAAAAAAAAAGTTTTGGAACCTTTTGTTTTACATTAATCTAAAAATTGAGATAAAGCATATGAAACTTTTATTAAGGACAAAAAATAAGTAACAAATAGATACAATATCTTTGTCTATTTTTTGTCTTTCCATAAAATACTCTTTTTTTTTTTTTGAGTATACTATATTTTTTATAGCTTGGTTTGAAAAATACTATATTTCAACTGCCGAAAAAACGAAAGGTTGTTCAAGTTAAAACTTTCAAAAGACAACAAAGTGGATAGATAATAAACCTCTCGTGCGAGGTTTCACTCTGAAGGAAGGCGTTGATTAAACCGGAACTTTCAATCTAGTCGCACGATTTACGCCAATAAAAACCGTTTTAGCAATTGCTCTTTCCGAAGGCTTAACATTAAAACATTGACGTTAAGACAGCTTGTCTCAACGGCGATCTGGAAGAATTGGTATTATATGTATATACATATGTTCATGTATATATGTCTCAAACCAAACGATGCGATGATTCAAGCGGTCGTCTGTGCAAGCTAATCAGAAGTTTGCATGAGCTAAAGCAGGCATCAGGGTATTGGAATTTTAAGCTTGAGAAACTACTCAAGGAATTCAATTTCAATCCAAGTACAGCAGATCCTTGTGTTTTTATAAACCACAACAATGACAGCAGAATTATGATGGCCTTATATATTGATGATATGTATGTATATAACTTAACTTATTGCAGCAACTAAAGAAGAAGATGTTCAGCGATTAATTTCATATTTGCGTCATTTTGAAGTCAAGATAACAGATGCGGAATATTATCTTAGTCTTCAAATAGATCAGCTGAAAGGTAGATGTATTCATCTTAGCCAGTCAAGCGATTCTGAAAGATTACTCCAAAATTTCAGCATGCCTGATTGTCGTCATTTGGCCACATCAAAACAATCTAAATATCCAAAATAGTTAATAATGTCAGCCTAAGGAGCTCGCGAAAGTCAAAAGTCACCCTATTTTTTGAACAAATTTCGTATATCTTTAATCATTTACCCCACCTACCCCAGCCCATGAAAGCCTGACGTTTGGCAGGCTTTGGTTTAAAATTCAAATTTGTAAATAAACACTAGTCATTTAAAATTCGCCGCAAAGTGCCGTGAGTGAAGAAAAATTGTTTAATTGTTGATGGTGAATAGCTCCGATCATGTTGATAGAAAATTCGACCCAATACCCAACAATTTTTTTTCCAAACACTTCACTATTGCACGAGTTATGGACTCACTAGTAGAATTACAAGAAAATTAAATAACAAAAATGCATTGCAGTTTTGTAAACGAGTATAGTTATGACTTAGATTGCCAAACTGTACTTGGCAGGTGTCTAGCAGTTTAACTATATGACAGTGATGACAGACTACATCCTACCATCTGATCGCTCAAATCAATATCAAAGAGACCCTCAGACGTGAAACAACTCCTCCGCTGGATTTTTTGGGTTCAAAACTCAATTGAATTGTACAACCTTCTCTTGAAATCCCAGTGTTCCTCCTCCAACTTCAAGATGTATGTATGTCCACAATTTTATCAATTTCTGGCGGCCAGCAATTTGTTTCTTCTTGTTTTCTATTACATGATCCAAGGACATCATTTCACGGACGTAATGAACCCTTTTATTAGCTTAGGCAATCAATCACAGTGCACCCAACGCCCTAACTGAGATTAATATATTCCTAAAGGATTAAATATCAAGGCCATTAAATGCATGTTTTGACCCTTTTTGTTCATGGATCGGCCATCAGGGAATAGTCGGGTTTGTTAGTAAGTATTTTTCTGAGGTACGTCGGCATTAGTATTCAAAATTCTGAATCAATATATTCCACAGTCCTATATCCCACAAGAAGTCGGTAGTAGGGATTTCTTCTTCGCAGCTGGCGTTATTGCCCATGAATGAGTCATTTTTGTCCATAGGGGCTTGCCGACTCTAAACGGAGAATTTAAAAAAGCTTTTTCCAAACACCTGTGTTACAAGAGGTTTTGTCAGTACGTGGTGCAGTGTGCACTTAAATGGCGTTACTACTGCAAGATTCGAGCTCCGTGCCGCAGGCATCAACACACACAACTAAATTATTAAAGAATTTTTTTTTTTAAATATTCCATCTTCCTGGGAATCCTGAATCTTGAATGCTGTTAAGTAGGTACTTATCGGTTGTCAATACACAAATAAATTGTTGCTCACTATTATGACTAACTCAAGAGGTGATTAGTTGCCGATAATTCCAATTTCCTTGGATCATACGTCATTCATTCGATTTCCTAAAAGGACATCTTAATCCATCAATCACATATGTTATTATGTACCTTTCTTGTCGGCCACTGCTGTCAGTCCTACCGCACACATCCACTATCTCCCAATGGCCTGTGCTATTGGTTACATTTGCATTTCTAAGAAAGCCACAAGGACTAGCCACCTCTCCGTCTATGATGTCGAATTTTCCG